>CAJNDV010032020.1:31022-43702 GCA_905221635.1 Symbiodinium sp. CCMP2456 | reverse complement strand
CCCTATAGACCTTAAACCCTAAACCTTAAACCCTAAATCCAAAACCCTAAACCTTAGACCTTAAACAACAAAGCTCAAACCCGAAGCCCTAAATGTCTAAACCCTGCTGTGGCGTCCTCCAGGTCGGAGCGCAGCGGGGCGAAGTCCAGGGCGAAGGCATCCTGCGAAGAAGAGCTGGGCCGGGCGCCGGGGTGTTGTTTCTTTTTTTTTGAGGGGGGGGGGTGTGGATTACGGGGTTTGGTGTTTAGGTTTAGGGGTTTAGGGTTTGAGGGTTGAGGGTTGAGGGTTTAGGGTTTAGGGTTTAAGGTTTAGGGTTTAGGGTTTAGGGGGTTTGGGGTTTAGGGTTGAGGGGTTTAGGGTTTAGGTTGAGGGGTTTAGGGGTAAGGGTTAGAAATTCAGGGGTTGAGGTTTTGGGGGTTTGGGGCTTACGGGGTTTGTTGGGGGGTTAGGTGCAGTTGGGATGCGTTTTTGGAGGGGTTAGAGCAATGAAGGAGACAGGCTAAACAAGACTTAAGGAAACTAAATCAGCTTAGTCCAAAGTTTAACGGGCTCAAATAAAGAAACCTTGTGTTCAGGGGTTTAGGGTTCAGGGGTTTAGGGTTCAGGGGTTTAGGGTTTAGAGGTTTAGGGGTTGAGAGTTTAATTAGATACGAGTAAATTGCGCACGTCAGGGTACCGTCTTCAGGTCAGGTTCTGGACTTGGCTTCTGTTGAAGCGCTCCAGGTTTCCGGGCTTTATGGCATAAGGCCCTAAAGCCCTGAACCTCAAAACTCCAAATCCTCAAACCCTCCACAAGTTGCACGCCGACCAGGCTACCGAGCTGAATCCCGAACCCCTTCAAGCCTTTTTAGTACCCTAAACCCTAAACCCCAAACCCCTAAACCCAATAAACCCTAAACCCTAAGCCCTAAACCCTAAGCCCTAAATTCAAACCCTAAACCCAAACCCCTAAACTCAAAAAACCCAAACCCTAAACCCGAAGCCCTATACCCGAAGCCCAAGCCCTAAAACTCAAACCCTAAAACTCATACCCTTATGGACCCCTCAAGACGAAAGCCGGTCAGGGCTCCCGAAAACTGCCTCCTTTGAGGGCCGCTTCGCCGGGCTCAGCGGCCGCTTCATGGCACTCTCTTTTGGGTCCCTTTTAGGTTTCTAGGGGTTTCGGGGGTTTAGGGGTTAACGGCTTGGGGTTGTCGGTCCCTTTTAGCGTGTCTTGTAGAGGTTTAGGGATCTAGGGGTTTAGGGGTTAAGGGTTTAGGCTTAGGGGTTAACGGTTTAGGGCTTGGGGATTAGGGTCCTTTGCTTACATTAAGGTTGGGCAAGGGTCTAAGGGTCTTGTGTTAGGGTTTAGGCTCAGGGGCTAGAGGTTCAGGGTTTGGGGTGCTGCTGCTTTGGGTTAGGCTTCCTTTTAAGCTTGTAAGCTGGAATAATATCAGGGTTCAGGGTTTCCGGGCTCGAGTTTAGGATCAGGGTCCTTGTTCGACCTTCAACTTAAAATAAAGCTTTTGTAAGCGTGCAAGGCTTTTGGGTTAGGGTTTAGGATCTTCATGCGTTCCTTTTAGGCCTAGGGGTGTTTCTTTAACGGCATTCAGCGGATGAGGGTCGCGGTTAGGGCTTCGCAGCGGTTTAGGTTTAGGGATATTGCCACTACGGGCTCTCCATGGGTCTTTGAGTTGTAGTGGGCTTTAGGTGTTTAGAGGGCTTTGGGTGCTTGCTCTGTTTATCTGCCGCTTTGACGAGCCTGCAGCTTGCAAGCTGCAAAGCGTTAAGGTTTCGGGGGCTGTAGGCCTTTGGCTGAGGGGATTTCGAGTTCAGTCGCCCCGGTGTTCTTTGCATGTAGGGTTTAGGGTTTAGGCTTGTTTAAGGCTTCGGGGCTGATGTTTCAGGGCTGTGCTGTAGGGTTTATGCTGAGGCATGATGAAGAAGATTGAGAAGCAGTGCTCAAAGGCTTCGCCAAGCTCATGCAGCGAGCTGAGGACTCCTGGTTCAAGGCCTGCCTGTTCAGGGCTCTTAAGCTGTGAATTTTGCAAAAGTAAGAGGTTTGAAGGTCGTTCCAGCTTTGTACTCGGGCTTAGGCACGTGCTGTGCCAGCACTTGAAA
This sequence comes from Symbiodinium sp. CCMP2456, assembly GCA_905221635.1. Classification (NCBI taxonomy): domain Eukaryota; class Dinophyceae; order Suessiales; family Symbiodiniaceae; genus Symbiodinium; species Symbiodinium sp. CCMP2456. The sequence continues at coordinate 41,602 of CAJNDV010032020.1, read as the reverse complement.
GCAGGCGAAGATGCCTCAGGCGCCAATCGGCTGCTGCTGATGGTTGCCAGCGCTTTTTGCCAGGGCCTCCGTTCGACAGTCATGGACACCATTCCCCTTATTTATAAGAGGGTAAGCAAGCCAATAGCTTGTTGGCGGGTCCCTATATTTGCGGAGCAGCATACTGAAAGAACCTGCAAGAGTAAGCAAGACCCTTAAAGTTGAGCTCGAGGGTTGATTTAGTGGTTGGGCGGTTTAGGGTTTAAGGCACTATTACGTACACTAATGATCCTGCTGTTTTTGGACTTTAAAAAAGAGTCCTTTGTAAATGCTGAAGCTCCCTGTTCACTACCAAGAAGGGTCCTGCATTCGGAGGCCTAGGTGAGCAACCCCTGCTTTAAATGCTCTGAAACTTCCGTTTCCATCATTACTAAGCACTTATGCAAAACCCTAAACCCTAAACCCTTGCACCCTTTGGGGATCTATTGCTTTCAGGGAGCAGCCGGTTCGTCACCGATGAATACAGCTTTGCCAGTTTGGAGGGTTTGGGAACTCGAACTGCTGCTGTTGATGTCGGCTGAAACCCTAATCCCTAAACCCTAAACTGCTGTTGTTGGTTTCGGCTTTGAGGGACTGAAGGCCAACGGATCCCTTTAAAGCAAGCCTCAAACCCGACTAAACTCAGCCCCCCCGAGATGAGTGCCTGGGAGTTTCCGAAGTCCGCGACATAGCGCGGCCATGACTCCCGCTGATGGCTGTGGGATTTCGAGACTCTTTTTGAGGGTTTAGGGTTTTGGAGCTTGGGGTTGAAGGCTTCTTGGGGCTGTTGTGGGGGGTTGAGGATTGAGCGGTTAGGCGTTTGGCTTTGGGTGCATTTCGGTCCAAGCTGTGCACGCATCGATGCGGGTCCGTTTATGTAGCCCCCAAAAGAATCGTCACTCTTCCAAGGATCCTGGTGGGGACCCTAGCTTAGAGAACCACTGGTCATATAGAGCAAGCGTAGTTGGCCTGCATGCTCACTTCGAAGACTCTGCGAAGTCTGTTCGGGCTCTTGCTGATCGGAGGTTGGGATCCCAACCGCGGAATCCCCAGTATAGAGAGGCCTTGATGGTTAGCCCTAAAACCCAAGCCCTACAGCCTTTACCCAAGGGATCAGGGGACTACTTAAGTAGGAGTATACACATGCTTACAAACATGAAGATTACAACCCCAACTAGGGTACTTAGCCTTGCTGACGAAGTCCCCTACCAGTGAGACCTCTTAAGGGAGCCCTTAGAGCAAGCCTTATTGGTAGCCCTTGTAATAAGCCTTTTCAGCGAAGAGTAAGAGGGTTTAGGGCTTAGGATTTAAGGTTTGGGTTTACAGGGTTTGTAGGATTTTTACGGCCTGGGTTTTAGGGTCTTAGGGCTTATAGGGCAGAAACCCGACAGAAGTCCTGCCATAACCGCCGGAAGGGTGGGCTTTTTCTGTGTGCTTGGCGTGCGCTCACGACTTCACAAAAGGGGAGGGAGGTTCTAGGTTTGGAGTTTCGGAGTTTAGGGTTTAGGGATTTGGGTTTGGCCGTTGAGGAGGCAGGGCTCAAAGACTCTTTGACAGAAGTTCCCAAGGCTAGCAGCACCTTTAGCTCCGAAATGCCGAGGGCGCAAAACCCAAGTAAACCTCAACAAGCCCTAAGAAGCCCCCTGATCAAACAAGGACCCTTTTATAGTAGTATTCCCTCATCGTCCCTGATAAGATACTTCAAAATCCAAATTGATCTAACTATATATGCCCCGATATTGCCCCGTTTATGAAGCCCCCAACATCCCCAAAGCGAAGAGTTTCACGGCCGCTGCTCAGCCCATGCATCGCTAGAGGCAGGCTTCTGCTGCCCGCAAAGACGCAGCAGGTCCCAGGATTTACAGTGTCTTTACTTTTCGGGCGGGGTTGGAATCTTGGGATGTTTTCGGCTTTGGGCTCACGGCACATAGGGTTCTGGATTTGGGCTGTAGGGAAAAAGCTTAGCATCAGGGTGGGCTGGTTTTGACTTAATACGGTGACGCAAGCTTTGTGGCAGGAAAAGCCACATGAATAAAGGTCTCGACGCCAAACCGTATTTAACCCCTAAACCCCTCATCCTTAAACCCCATAGACCCTAAACCTTAAGCCCCCAAACCCCTCATCCTTAAACCCCATAGACCCTAAAGCCCCTAAACCCCGAATCCTTAAGCCCTGTAGACCCGAAACCTTAAACCCCTAAACCCTTATCCTGGCTCCTGGTTCACAGCACGCGGCAAGATCCATTAACTTCAGGACGCAGCCTCGCAAGGTGCTCAAGCCTAAGGCTAGCTGTGGCCCCAACAAAAACTTCCTTTTCCAGGAGGCAGATTCAACAAATCAGGTTTTTTTGAGGAGTTATGTAAAGAAACCTTAAATAAGAAGCCCCCAAGAAGGCAAGTTTATGGCGGGGGGCTAAACCCTAAGCCACCTTTTGGCCGGGCACCCCATTGCGAGTCTTTACCGGTCCTGGTTGCTGGACTCAGAAGGCTCAAACCCCGAAACCCTAAACCCTGAAAACAAAACCGTAACCCGTGAGCCCCAAGTTTCAGGGTTGGCTCCCAACCATAGTGCGAGGGCGCCTGGGCTTAGGTCTCAAAGCTCTTTTGAGTTTAGAAGTTTAGCATCGACAAAGTCGATATCTTTCAACATAGTTGCCTTGATGGCTAGAGTAGGGTTACCAGGTTTCTACAACACCACATTGATGTAGGCACTGTAAGGGCGCATCACTACTGAGTCTTCCTCTGTTTACGCCTTCGGAGCTGATTGCGTAGGTTCAGGCGTTCACGATGAACGGACGGGCTTGGACTCCAAAGATTCAAAGTATGAAACTTATTCTCAGCCCTCACAGGCGATCGTATGCCAACAAAAACCCTGCCACACATACAATAGTCAATACCGATAAGAAAAAGATGAAGACTGTTAAAAAAAGTGCACTCGAACAAGAATCCTGTTCCCATGCCAAGAAAAACAATCCACAGAAATGGCCTTTCCATAGCAACACTAATACAAGTTAAGGCCACTCATAATATTGATGATACTATTAACAGAAATGACAACTCGAACGAAAAAACCATTGCGTTGTGATAACAATGATGATCACCCTATCCCTAGCCCCTAAACCCTCATCACCACACCAACAACAGCAACAACAACAACAACAACAACGACAACGACAACAACGAAAACGACAACAACAACGACAACGACAACGACAACGACAACAACAACAACAACAACAACGACGACGACGACGACGACCACAACGACAACAACAACGACGACGACGACGACCACAACAACAACAACAACAACCACGACGACGACGACAACAACAACAACAACAACAACAACGACAACAACAACAACAACAACAACAACAACATGTTTAAGCCCACTGTGTCGCCTGTTTTTGGGCTTCGCCGCTGCTGGTAAAAGTACGTGTCACGCAGCTTTAGCGTGTCGGCGGAGGCAGCAAACAGTCGTAGAAAGGAGTGCTTTAGCACAGAAGCTTCAGCAAAGTTCAAGTGACTGCATCGAAAGCATGCCTGTTCCACTCATCACGAAAACCAGACTGCAAAGAAAAGGCAGCAGCCGCGTTCGGAGCTGCACTGGGGTCGAAGACTGCAGTAGCGACGTCACGAGCCATGTCGTAGACAAGGAAAAAGTTGCAGAGCAAAGCGAATCAAAAGCTTGGAGTCGTCCGTAGCGTTGTCCAGGGCAGCTAGGGCAGCTACTTCTTGGAGATAGTGCTCAAGCGTACCCATGTGTTTCAGACGCAGTTTCCATTGTATGTCAGCTATTGCAGCACCGCGATGGTAAGCTGCAACAGCACCCCCGCCTCGTAAACCTCCAGGTGTGACGTCAACCAGCCCTTCCAGGCCGAGGGTCTTTAGACACTTGTCCCAGCGAGAGCGGTAGGCGGAAGGGCTCAACGGAAACAAAGGCTCACTCTTTCCCAAGCTGCCAAAAGCGATGACGATGAGGGCGATGGCATCCTCGTTGTCGACACGGATGTGCTGCACTTTGGGACGGCCTCTCAGAGAAGTCTTTGAGGTTTCCAGGCGTAGAAAAACAGCTCCAACGTTGTAGAACAAGTCCTCAGGGAGCATCAAATGCTCCCGCCGGCATTTAAGCACCTCTTCCCAATGCGAGCCATCCCATAGAAGGCCAGCAGAGAGCAAGCCGCCCATCGCCTGAAACCCTTAAGCCAGCTGAGCACGACCATTGCCTTCAGCAGAGGTTCTGGTAGCGGGGTCCGGTGCACCACCGGCTCGACCGCTTCCCATCTCGAGAGCAGCTCCCACGCCGGCGTCAAAGAACCTTTGAGCAGCGGCAGTTCGCGTTGGGCTCCGACCAAGGTACACCGAAAGGTGTGCTTGGTTCCTCCTGAGCAGTACAAGTGGTTACCATAAGCACGGAGGGCCATGGCTGCTAGCACTGGACAGGACGCGAACAAACCGAGAGGATCGACGGACAGGAAGAGGGAGACCCAAAGGAGAAAAGAAGTCCAGGCCGAAGTGCCCAAGAAGAGCGAGGATGCGGATTGCAATTCCAAGTCGCCGCTGGAGCGTGGCTGGCAACCGTAACGCCGCCGGGGCCCGGGGTGTTTGGCTTCGCCGACGCGACAGCAAGACCCAAGCTTAGCACAAGCACTGGCGTCCAACGGCCTGGCGCAAGTCCAGCCAGCGTGGGAACAGAGACCGAGGGCCAGAGCTTCGGAGAAGCCCGCAGGGTAGTGCTCGGCAACGGCAGACCAGGGCAAGCGGTGGGCGGAAGACCAGCCAAGGAGTCGGAGATGCCGCACCTTGCTAGTGCAAAGGAGCCTGGCCGAAGCAAGCGCACAGTTGGTAGCCACCCGTGTCCGCTTTCTCCACAGGCAACCAAACTGACACAGATCAGCCCTGAAAGTACCGGTCGAACCTGGACGGCCTTCAAACTGCCAGCCGGGCATAAGCCAAAAGAAGGCGCAGTCTGGAGCCTCAACAGAGTAAGCGGCCGCGCTTTGGACAGCGAGGTCGCAGCAACGCAGGAGCCACTGATTCAAAAGGTTGTCTGCATGAACCTTGCGAAACATAGCGGGCGAAAGATGCCCAGCACCGGCCGGCTCAGCTCGAGAGCGGACAGGCGGGCAACAGCCCTGGAGAAAGAAGAAGCCGGAGGCTTTGCACGAAAAACTTTGAAGGCCTTGCGGGACAGCAACCACTCTAGGAGGGCGCGAAGTGTTGGAGAAGCAAGGTCCTCGTCGGGAGACCGGGCACTGTTGAAGGTGAGCACCCCAGGGGCGCCGTGCCGAACCAAAGCACGCGCAAAACCACGATCCGAGTCAAACAAGTCAAGGGCCCCAGGCACGTCAAGGTCAAGTGCACCGCCCGAGAGCGTCACAAACTGCCTAGCAGGAAACCGGGCAAGGATCTGAGCGACAGAGGAGCTAGTGGCAGGGTTCATTTGCACAGGCAGGCACAACGCTTTGCCGGGGGGCGTGCCAGTGGAATTTGCGCGCGGAGGCAACCGAGACAAAGAGCTCAGCCCGCGTTCGCAGTTGGAGTGACGATGGGCCGCGAACCGCCCAACTCCAAAAGGTCCGACTGTTTAAAGTCAGCTTCGCGATCGCTCTCGGGAGGCACAATCTTGCCACGGCATCCAGTATTGGAGTCAGGGGCCCCGTCGTGCTCAGCAAGGAAGGCCTCAAGCAGCGTAGCATCCCCGGCCTCTAACGCAACCCACCACGCAGGCTTTGGGCAGGAAGGTGGTCTTACACTGAGATGCCTCGTGGGATCATCGGCAGGATTCAGGGATGAGGGGAAAAAGAGATGCCCCGGAAAGACCCGTGAGCTCAGCAGCGGTGCAAGAGAAGCTGCCAGCATGCGGTTTAACACACCTGAGGAGGACCTGCCCTTGCACAAACATCCCAGACTCACCTGCGAGTCAAGAGCAAACAAGGGTCTGGATGCAACATATCGTCCGGCCACTCTCGCTTCTTCGCGCAAATAGGCACCCAACTCGGCCACATTGATGTGCACCCGATTGCGGTACTCGCGCCTCCACAGGCACCTGTAAGCAGGCACTCGCGCAGCGGCCTCAGCCAAAGGATGAGCGGAGTAGCTCACCTCCCCCGGCAGCTCATCAGCAGACTCAAGAAGGCATCGTTGTTTAAGGTAGGCGGCCTGCGGTGACAAAAGACGTGTCCAGGAGCCACGCTGCACGGTATGCCGCCAGAGCTCCTCTGTCACCTCCGGTGCCACACGGGCTTCAACAGCAGCCTGCCAAGTGCTGGACGCATCGGTGGCGATGATTATGGGCAGGACCGGGGCCCGCAAATCAACCACAGCCAGGTGCCCCAGGCAAACAAACGAAGCAAGTTCAGCTTTTAGCTCGGGGCTGAGTCGCAGGATGGCCTGAGGAGACCCTTCGCGAAGCACTTGGAAGCACAGGTTCACCAAGCTGAGGAGCCGCCGCCGGACCATAAAGACCGAAACCCAAGAGCCGACCAGAGACTCGAGGAGCGACCGGGTGGCAAGGCCGAGCTGAATGACACGAGTGGTAATCAGCACTAGCGGCCAAAATCTCGAAGGATAATTTGGCCTCACCAACCCTGAAACGCCACAGCAGTCGACCCCCCAAAACGAGGCTTGCGTCTTGTCTTCAAAGGTCTTCTCGGGTGAGTACCGCAAGTGGGCCAGGTCATAAGCTTCAAGAGCTGCTCTCAAGCGGCGGGAGCCTGCAGAGGTCCCAGGCTTTGCAGAAAACTTCGGCAATTGCTCAGCAAGGCAGCGCTGCAATATGATGAGGTCGTCAATGACCAAGCCAACTGAAAGAAGCCCCCTAGGAGGCGCCTGAGCCTGGACCATCAACTCTCCCACCTGCAAAGCTCGGCCTTGGAGCAAAACACCAAGGTGGCTGCATTGAGCGAACTCGCAAGCCGAAGAGTCGCCCATTGCGAGCGACGAAAGGCCGCAATGCACCACAGCGCCCGGAGCTCCAAAGTCAGAAGCGGGGCGCTCGAAAACGAACGCAGCCTCACTCGTGGTGAGGGCACAGGCAAGCAGATTCCTGGTGGCACGCTGAGGCGGAACACGAAATTGGTAAAAGCAGTCCACCAAATCAGTGCCAGCCATGAGAAGAACCTCGCCCTCCTTTAAGATGATCCCGCCGAGACAGGCTGCAGATGCAAGAGTATGGACCCAGCGGCCGGGAAAATCCTCGAGGGCGTTAGCAGGACGCGCATCTAAAATCAGACGATCCTTGGTTTCACTTTTGGCCACACAGAAAAGGCCCGCGCCCCAGTCAAGACGCTCAGGCGGCACCGAAGTCAAAGGTTCGAGGCGGCCAGACCTGGCGAGGTTCTGGAGAAGCTGAAGCTTTTGGGTGGAGTCGGCCAAAATCTTCACGAAAGGTGGCTTGTCGACACCCGGTTGAGGGATTCGTGCATGGCGTAGGGGCTCCAAGAAGAACTCCTTCGTGTGGTGCTGTCCATGTATGATACAGGGTCAAATTCCGGACGGGCCGGTAGCTTCACACGGGCGGCCGTGATAGGCAAAGCAGCCACGTCAGGTTTGCCAGGCAAAAGGCCGACGACGTCGGCAGGTGGCGTAGGTGAAAAGGGGCCAGGAGCGGACACAACGGAGCGCGGCAAGTAGCCACCCAAGCTGTGACACACTGAGGCGGCTGCCCGGCCGAGCGCCTGCAAGACCTTGTCCTGACCTTCCACCTTGTGACCTATTCGCCCGTAGTCAGAGGGCTCGTAGCGCAAGGGAAAAAAGCTGCCGAACACCAAGTGCCGTAAGCCCCGCACGGCTTTCCACTGCCTCCGGTTAAGGGGCACGCCGAGGAGCACCGAAGAAGGGCAGTCAACAGGGCAGCCGAGGTAAAGGTAGCTAAGTTGCGCCACCGTAAGGTTGAGAAGGCTTTTCTTCCAAAGTCCCGGTGCGGGTCGGCCCGCGAAGGCTTCGGGAAAAGGCATGGGACAAGGCCAGGTGTAGGGCGTGGAGGCAAATTGAGCCCCCGAGCGAAGCGAAGACCGAAGAAAAGAGGAGAAAGGCCCGGAGCTCTTCAAAAGTTTCCGGGGCAGCGAATTCCACAAAGCGGGCAAGGCGAGGGGGGGAGCATCAGCCCCAGGCGCTCGCCGTCCGGCTTCCGGTTTCATGCATCTGCTTTTGGCTGAGGCTTTCGAGGAGGCTTTCGCGGGGGCTGCGGGGCATCGGTCCAAGGCTCTGTCGCATCCCTGGGCCCGGGAGTCTGCCGCTGCCACAGTCGATGGCGTTTTTCCAGGAAATCGGCCTCGTCTCGAAGCCGCGACAAGGCAATCTCTGCCCACCGCGGATCTAGCAGCTTGCTGTAAACCCCCTCTATCGAGGACTGTCCCGCCTCGTGACGCCGGAACGAGGCCATCGGAGGTGCCGGCTCCAGCGATAATTCTTGACTGAGTAGCCAGTTTCCTTTGTCCACTGAGGTCTGGTCTGCTTGCAGCAGAGCAACGTTCAACCGAGCTCTCGCCTGCGAGGTCTGGCCGTTCCGCAAGCAGTCCAAAGCTCCGGCTATTGCCCATGCTAAGTGAACCACGGTCGGAAAGGCTTGCACTTTGCTCCTGTGCTCCAGCCACGCACGGCTGCTCGTCAGAGGCGGGATGGCAATGCCCGGCGTGGAGGCACTCAAGTCCTCCGCCATGAGATTCTCTATGATAGCCGATATCTCGTGAGGAGACGAAGTCAGCGCTTCTCGGAGCAAGCGCCTGGCAGCAGAGTTTCTTCTGCCCCCGCCCAAGGAGGTGTCGAGAGACCCACCGCCGGTAGCATCGAGGGCTCTTTCCAAGGCGCCCTTCTTCTGAGAGCCGGGGGACTGAAAAGTGTCCAGGCATTTTACAAGTGCGGAGGCAAGGGCTTCGGCGAAACTGCTTGAAGTCAAAGCCTGACCCGACCCAGCACCTGCGGGGTGCTCTGCTCCCTGCGGCTCGTTTGCCGCCTGTGCTTCGTCCTCCGACTCTTCCAAAGGGTCTCGCCTCGCATCGACCAGGGCCGGCTTCGGCTCCGGTTTCAACCTTCCCATCGGTCCCGGGGCACTGACGAGCCGACTCATCTCTTGCAAAGCTTGCGAATGGACGCCGGCCGCCAGCGCTGCTGCAACAACCCCTTTGTCTAACCCCGGATAAACCCCAGCGTTGGCGTCGACAACCGCCTCCGGCTTGGGTGCGGCGGCTTTGGGTGCCCGTCGGAGCCCCAACTGCGGTTGGGCATGAGAGCTGGGCACGGCTTTTGCAGGGTCGGGCCCCGAAAGGCTGGCAGCCAGAGTCGCCACGGTAGCCTCCAAACTTGGAGCCTTTGATCGAGACCTGTCGGGGCAGGGCCTTCGGAAGCTGTTTGCAAGGGTGTAGCCTGCGCCTGTGCAACCTGAACCTGCCAAATCTCGGCCAACGAGTCGACCAAGGGCAAAAGCGGCTTGTCGGAGGGAAGTAGACCAAAGGGTACAGTCACGTCCTCGTCCGAGACCTCTAGGGTATCCTCGGCCGAGCTCTCGCAGAAGCCGAGCCATATACGAATGGTTTGGCCAGGGATCTCGGAGGCCCTGTCTTTCCGGGAACACACAGCAACCTCGGCGCCGAAAACTCGGCTGATGAACCCCTTTGGGACAGCTCGTCGGGCGATAGTGCGGTGCCACGCTGCAGCAGGAAGGGCAACCAGCAGCCGGCCGCCGACGTCCCCCACACACAAGGCTTGCACTGTCACAGGCGCTCCGTTTGCATCCTCCCCACAAGGCAGCACGAGGAGGGGACATAGTTGATCTAAGAAGCCGTCTCCTACTGCAGCGGCGTCCCTGGCATTCAAAGGGTCACCGTCCTGGTCTGCAGTTTCTTCCTCCATCTCACCAAGAAGCTGGCAACTGGAAGTCGCCGGCAGCACACACCCGCAATCACGTCCCTTCGCGCAGGCAATCCCACGAAGACGGAGTCCCTGCAGTCGGAACCCCTTTTGCAAATCTGGGCACACTCGCTGAACCTGTGAAGAACCACAACGGGATGCTTAACCTCACCGTCGAAGTCTCGCACCACCAACCACAGCCTAGACTGCTGGCTTAACCGATCTCTCCCGCTCGCACCCCGGTGCTGGCCACTGACGGCGCGCCTCAGGAAGAGGCCGATCTCACGGCAAGCCGCAGCTCGCTCTGCAGCAGAGACCTCGGGTACCACAGGGTTCCAGGCTGTAAGCGGGGCTCGTTCCACAGCAGCAGGAGAGTTCGTCGCAGGGGTAACGGGCAGCTGGTTGCCGGGCCGGCGTTCCGGTGTGCTGTCTCTGTCAGGGTAAGGGCTATACGAGAAAGGGAGGGTCGGAGCTTTCCAAAAACCGAGTCAGGTGGAGAAGCAACGAAGTGACAGACAGACCGGACGACACAGAGACCAAGTTCCGCTGCATCAACCTCGGGCCGAAAAGCTTCCAGCCTCCGTCGTTCCTGAAACATGGTGGGACAACAACAACAACAACAACAGCAGCAGCAGCAGCAACAACAACAACAACAACAACAACAACAACAACAACAACAACAACAACAACAACGACGACAACGACGACGAC
>CAJNDV010032020.1:0-21786 GCA_905221635.1 Symbiodinium sp. CCMP2456 | reverse complement strand
TTAGGGCTTAGGGTTTAGGGAGATTCGCTTGGCATACCTGGGACTTTAGCTCAAGGCTTTACAGTCGCTGGGGCTTTTAGGGCTTAGCGTGTATACAGTATCTATACAGTGTAGGAGTTTAATTAAGGCACCAGGGTGGTTAGGATTATAGAATAAAAGATGAAACAAACCCGTAGAAGCCCCAAAGTTGGAAACCCAACAGCCTCGATCCTCGAGAGCAATGCATAGGGAATCCCAGCACGAGTTGTCCTTAATCCGGTTTCCAAATTTTTGGAATGTACTATACAGGACTCTAGAATCGTTAGGGCTTAGGGCTTTTCAAGCATCAGGGTGTTTAGGACTTAGAACTCATTTCAGAGTTTTACAACAAGGGTCTAGCATAGGGGCTTCTTACCGCTCTTTTCCAAAGGTCCCATGAACGGCAAAGCCGAGACGCAGGCTACATTTGGTCCGTTTGCTCATCCCAGAACCATCACAAAAAAGGCCAGAAGAGACCGTCCCTTGAGATCCTTCCTGGAAGCCCCTAACCCAAAAAAAAACAAGCCCCCATAAATCGGCCTTAGAGCAGGAACCCAACGGAACAAAAACCATGGTTGTTATTCTGCTTCTTTCTTCCTTGCTTCAACCCCCGAGCTCCTCAAGAGAGGGCCAGGATGCCAGAGGAATCCGACGCCCTCCAAGCCCATCAAGGTCACGCCTTGCCCGGGTCACAGAGGGAGGCTGTGGAGTTAAGATTGGCTTCTTCCTTCTTAAGGTCTCTTAAGAGGGTTATCATAAGGGGGGCTCTTAGAGCCCTTATCAGTGTTCTACAATGGGAGTTGAGCCTGGGCTCTTCCCTTCAAGCCTCTTATGAGCTGTGTCATTGCTACCTTTGGTAGCTAGGAAAACGAGGAGCCTAAACCAGGGTTTAAGGGTTTGGGGCTTGCGTGAAAATCCTACATCTTTGACCCCAACACCCTAAACTCCAACAAAGAACCCTTAATACTGAGACTGGGCTCTTAGAGCTGTATACTTGTACAGTATTCGGGAACCCTGCAGACTAATGCTACCCCTACACACCTGATATCCAACCCCAGGTCCTCATGAGCGCTGGGACACTGACGTGAGAGTTCTACTTCTTTGCGGAGTTTGTTGAAAGCGCAAGCTTTATCTTCTGATTCCCAGCCCCTCAAAGTAAGCCGTACAAAATCTCGTAGAATCAACGCAACCCTTCTAAGTCACATAGAACCGTGATAAACCCGTAAAGCCCGTTAGAGTCACCCCCTAAAGCTCCACAGAGCCCTGTTGCACAGAAAGTATGCTTCGAGCCTGCAACGCTTCCAACGGCAAGCATGGAGCCACCTGTGGAGGTGCAGGAAGCTGCATTCTGGCTCTAAAAAACAACAAAATGCACTATAAAGGGTTCAGGGGGGCGGTCTAGGAAGTTCATAAAGTGGGCGTTTACCGGGGCGTTCGCAGGTTTGGGCATACTTTGCTGTTCGGGTCTTTGGTGGATGGCTCGGGCTATTCGGGTGCCGACTTTTGCGCGTCTGTGGAATGTGTCTGCAAGGTCAGATCATAAACCCAAAGCCCTAAGCCTCAGAACCCTAAACCCCAAACCTCAAAAACCCCAAACCCCCAACCTCAAAAGATTAAGCCCTAAACCTCAAAACCCGACGCCCCAAACCCCGAAGGTTTACCGCTGGCCTTCGGGCTTTTAGGGCTTTACGTTTGGAGAGTTGGTGCTCCACAGTTTGGGGTTCAGGGTTTAGGTTTTAGGGCTTTTTGGGTTTGGGTTGTAGGTGGGTGCTATGACGGGTACTATGAGCATTGCTATGAGGGCTAGAAATCTACTAATGAGGGCTACTACAACGGGTTTGGAGCTTTTTCGGGTTCATGGCTTCCGGATGCCAGGGTGTGCGGAAGAAGAGGCAGGGCTTAGAGGCTAGAGGTGCAAATGCTACGGGCGATCATAAGCTTTCAGCAGCCAGGGGTTTAGGGTTTCTGGGGCTTTATGGCTTTAAGGTTTAGGGCTTCAGTGCTTTCGGGCTTTCGGGCTTTGGGGCTTTAGGGTTTTAGAGTTTAGGGCTTTAGGGCTTTAGGGATGATTGCGCCCCGCACCTGTGCCAGCACCCAAAGCAACAAGCTGCCACAGTGGATCGTCCATTGGCTCCTCCGTTTGCTCTCCGGTTGCTTAAAGGGCAATGAAAGGAATGCATAGCGTTAAGGGACCCTAACCAAAAAAACCCTACAACACTTGGGACCACATGTTTCGACGCCCCAAACCCCTCCAAGATCCCTAGTCGCAAAGCTCCTACCACCAACAGCGAACCTCAAAATCCCAATACCTTCTTGAATTAGGCTCTTTGTAAGCAGTAACGCACCGCGTGTGGCACGGCTCAGGGGTAAGGTTGGGCACGCACTGGCACATAGCGGTTTAGGGCCATTGTGATTGAGGGCTACGTCCTGTTGGCTTCAACTTCGGATGTTGCAAAAGCAAAGACGACAACAGCTGCGGTGGTGCAGAAGGCAAGGATGACAACAGGATCCTTCACGCCTTCGCACGAGCAGATACCATATAGAGGTATTCAGTGGCTCGCAAGACCGACTTTGCTTCTCGGGTACAGAGTATATTAAGGTGTAGGTTGCAGGGTATAGGGTTTAAGGTGCTTTCTTCAAGGCCTATCTTCAGCAAGATCCTGTGAGCATCAACCCTAAAACCCTAAACCCTGAACCGTGGCTCGCCCACAAGGTGCCTCGAACATTTCGATGGAGGCCTGGCAGTCGGAACACGAGCAGTCATGGTCCTTCGTTCTCCTTACTCCGTCTGAAGACTCTAAGGTTTAGGGTTTCGGGGTTTATGGGTTTAGGGGTAAAGTCTAAAGCAAGACGTCAGAAGTTGATCATCATGAAACTCCAAGTAACTCCTTCTCCTCATCTCGCCACACATACAGTACGGTTTTGCCCTTTGCACACTCGAAACCATTTGCGGACGCGGTTGCTTGAAAACTCTCCCAAAGTCTTACATGCTTCGTGCTTGTGGCTCTGCACCCTCACCCAAAACCACCACATCGCTGAGGGTTTAGGGTTTAGGGATCCCAAACCCCGGAACCGAAAATAAAGGCCTCGACCCAAACGCCTTACTCGCACCCCACCATACCGCACCCAGCCTCCAACCCACATCTTATGGCTTTAGGCCACCGTATAATCTCTAGAACTGCCAGAAAACTCCAACAGCCCCTAGCCACCGACAATCACACCCCTGAACCCCGGAGCCCGGCGGTCTGAAAAGCCCTGAGACCCTCGTCAGACTTCAACAGCCCAATATAGGGGCCCTAATAAGTAGAATGGGATTTCGGGTATATTGTACTATACTGATGATCAGGAACCCCCAAAATAATTCAGATAACTATTTGAGGCCCCTACATTATTAACACCAACTTAAGAGCTCATAAACCTCTAATCTCCTGCCCGCAGAGGGAGAAACCCCTAAATTCCGAACCCCTCAAGAGCCTGCACCAGCGGCACGTTGTCCACTACAGCCGACGAGGCACCGAGGAGGGCGGAGAGGAAGAGCTCGTCTCGGCCAGTTTAAGGTGGCTTGACGGGCCTAAGGTCTCGCATTTAGGCCTCTCAGGATCTGTATGCTGTTCATTACTGGGGATTTTTGGCCAAAGCCCCCACAGAAGCTCTTGATTCTCTTTTCTCATCTGTGCAAGCACGTCGCTGTCCATGGTGACTTCTCGCATGAACTTCGAGTAGCGGCTCAAAACCTCCCAAGGCTCGAAGCGCAGAAGCTGTCTTTGCGGTTCACGGGTTGAGGGCTTAGGGGCTTGGGCCTTGGAGGTTAGGAGCGTGGGGATTTGGGGGCTTAAGGCAGAAGGCTTTAGGGCTCCAGGGATTTGGGTGTTGGGGACGTTAGAGCTTAGAGCTCTGAGGGCTTCGTTTATGGAAGGCACCCAGGATAGGGCCCAGGATGGGGCTTTGGGGCTTTTAGGGTTTATGCTTTGAGCCCTAAGGTTGCAGGGTTACAGACCTTGGGTTTCGAGCTCCGGACTTCTTAAGATTAAAATGGTGCTTTAGGGCTAAAGCCCCGAAAAGAATATGAGCCTCTTTTACCCTATGTGCCGCCTTGAACCACCTAAACCCCACAACCCAGAAATAGAATCCCAAAATCCCATACCCTAAACTGAAGCCCTGATTCGCAAACTCTAAACTGCAGACCTTAGGGTTTTCACCTCTCCTCAAACCCCAGGTTAAAGTATACCAAAAAACTAAACTTAAGCCCTTAACCAGGAACCCGAAACTGCAGACCTAGTGACGAAGCCTAAGCCCTATGCACTAAGACCCGCCCCTGTGGCCCCACTCCTGGGCGGCTTCGAGGACCGCGACGCCCAGTAGCACCCCGGTGAAAAACCTCAAGCTTTAGGTTTTTAGGGTTTAGGGTTTATGGGGTTAAGGGTTTAGGGCTTTAGGGTTTGGGGCCTATGGGGTTTAGGGTTTATGGGCTTGTGGGTTTCGGGGTTTTGTGTTTTCAGGTTTAGGGCGATTAGAATTAGGGCTTAGGGGTTTCCAGATTTTTCCTTGGGCTTTCTAGGGCTGAGCATAGCTACCATGTAGGGCATTCAGGGTTTAGGGTTTGGGGCTCAAAAAAGTGTTGGGCTTAGGCTTAGGTTTGGAGTTTGGGATACTTCGTACGTCGGCTTTAGGGCTTCGGGCGCTCGGGGTGTAGGGTTTGGGGCTGAAGATGATTACCTGGACCCCAAAAATATGTAGAATAATAGCATTTTATGGGTTTTGGGCCATTATTTTACCTACGTTTGGGGGTTTAGGTAGGGTTTAGGGGGTAGGGTTGGTTTGTTGTGGCTTTTGGCTGCGTGTCTCGTTGACATTACCGACGTACGTTCGAGTCTTTGCGTGGGGGGACGCCACCTTCTTGTTCATTTTGGTCAAGTTAAAGAAAACTACAGGTGGGGAGTTTAGGGTATATAGGGCTTCTATAAGGCCATAAGGTACATAGACCTTCTATAAGGCTCCTGTAACGGTAACTACCCACCTGAAAATGTCCTAGATCAAGGCAGCGTCAAGATGAACCTGACATGGCAGAACGCAGCTGCGAGTTTCTTTTCCCAAGGCTTTTGGGGTCTGCGGTGCAGCTTGTCGCCCTGACCCATCAACCCTGCATTAATCACGTCTCCGACTCACTTTTCGGGACGCTCTAAGCGTGCAGATGGTACCTACTTCAGGCTATTTATAAAGTAAAAGTCGATTGATGAGTAATGCCTAAAACCCTAGACCCCACAGTCCTAAAGCACTTTCTTGGGAGCTTGGGATTCCACGAGTCCATATGGATCCTGCCCTAAGCGCCCGGCAGCAAACTGCTGATATCCACCTGCCACCGAAAGTCTTGAGCAGAGACTCGGGGGTTCGGGGCAGACTCCTGAAGAAATAGGGGGCCTCATGAGATTAGACTGGGCATCTTTTAGGGTACATCATCGTAGGTGTGTTACTTCGAGACCGTGCTGCGATGTTCTTTAGAGGGCTTGGACCTTTTTCTAGATACCCATCAAGGGAATATAAGGAAGCCCCAACAGGTTGGGGGTCTAAGGGCCAAGCTAAGTGCCAAGGAGAGCTTGGTGCTGCGTCAGAGTGGTTGAGGAGGTTGTGGGATCCAGTTCGACACTTTTCCGATTTGGGCTTGTGTTTTAGGTTTATGGGGGTCAAGGAGCCCACTGTAAACAAAAAAACCCTGAGCCCTGAACCCAAAACCCGAAAGTCTGAAATTGGAACCCTGAACCCGAAACCCTCACCACAGCATGTACGTATGCATCATAGCTCTCAGGCTTGGCTTTGGGCCCATGGAATTCGGATGCTTCGGGCATCTTTGCAACACGGTACGTGCTCGCACAGGAATTTGGAGACCCGGTCGGAAGCTTGGCCTTGTGCAGCGCCGCTGGCACGCCCTTTCTGGAGTGGTGCGCTGGGCCCTGCACAGGAGCTTGGAATTCGGCGGCTCAGGTATCTATAGGGCCACTGTACAAAAACAGGCTTCGGCGCAAAGAGCCGCAGAACTGCTAGGGAACCTTCTCGACGACCCGAGAGCCTTTGAATGAAGACAACATGAATAACACAGACCTGTGCCCAGCAACAGCCCAACACTTCAAGCCGTCACGGAACCACAAAGCCTCAAGGCAAACCAGAGCCGGAACACGAAAAGCACGGGAACGGAAGCAACCAATACACCCAAACCTCCTAGACTGCAAGAGCTCCGCCCACCCAGCCCTCCATCCCTAAGACCCCACTTCTCAAACGCCTAAACCCGAAACGCTACAGCCCCGACCAATTCCAAAAGCATCCGAAAGGCCATAATTTCCTTTCAAATCAAAGCCACAATAAGCCCTTAACACCCACCAAGACACCTAAATTCCAAATCCTAAACAACCCCCAAAACCCCGTTAAACAACCCTGGAACCCTAAAACCGCCGTAAACACCCAAACCTTTAAACCCTAAACCCTAAACCCACTTAAAACCTTCTACAGGCCTTTTGAAACCCCTATAATCGGCGCCTCCGGGTCCTCTGGCGCCTCCAAGTCCCTGGCGGCCACTTCGGCGCCGAGATCGCAGATCTCCGTCCTTTAGAGGTTCCCAGGGTTTAGGGTAGGGTTTCTTTTGGGTTTAGGGTGTAGGCTTTAGGGTTTAGGGTTTAGGGTTTCTTTTGAGGTTTCTAGAAGGATTCCGTTCAAGGCTTTAGGTCATTACGGCTGCAAGGCTTGATAGAGGCTTGCAGGTAACTGTTAACTCTAAAGCCCAAACTGTGGCTTACAAGGCTATGATGATTTTTACCACAGCTCTGTACGGTTTTCCTGTTTCGGCCTGTTGGGCCTCTGGGCCTCGAGACGGTTTAGGGTGTAGGGTTTAGGGTTTAGGGTTTAGGGTTTAGGGTGTAGGGTGTTCCGGGCTTTGGTTGTTCAGGGAGTTGGGGTTTAGGCTGGTGAGTATTGGGGGCTGGTGAGAGTGGTCGGGCTTTAGGGTTTAGATGGTCAGCATGGAGGAGTAAGGGTTGGGGGTGCAGCGAGGCATATACATCTCCGTTCTCTGCAACATCATCATCATCATCATAAAGCAAGGGACCCAATGCAGATCCCCAATAACCGAATGGTGATCATAACAGCCTCTAAACACACCGAACCTCCTGAAAACCATCATACAGCGCCCCATCCAGCAGCCGGGGGGCACGAGCCAGAAGTTGCCCAGCGCCATCATCATGCCGAGATAGGGCGGAAGGCCTGTAACCTCAAAGGGTTGCGGTTTCGACTTTCATGGCAGACAAGCTTTTCTTACGGGCTCGAATACAGAAAATCGTGAGCTAAATAACTGAATGATTCGACGGGATGTTTTGATGCACCATGCATGAGCCCCAAAACGGCGCTTGTATTACTCGTATTCAGATCCCCAGATTCCATGCCGAACAGGTCGAGTTTTGCAAGGGCGCAAAGTCTGCGATTGAAATGTCAGGGCTTGGCTCAACTTTCAAAGTCCGCAAGACCAAAATACCCTCGGCCTTTAAATCAGGAAATGGTGGCAGCCAAAAACCCAAATATTCACATCAGAACTTCATGAAAGCACCGAAACGCTGGTGAGCCTGACCCGCAAACCAACGTATCGAGGCCAAGGGGCCATCTTCACTATCGGAACCATGAGAATGCAGCCTCAGCGGTAGCGTTGAGGGTTTAGGGTTTTGGGGTAGGGACAGCCTTTTAGAGACCCAGGGGGTGGGCACTATGGGTCGCAGTCGAGTCTTGAGTCCAGACATTACGATGACAGTGCTTACAGCTTTGGGGCTTCGGATGATTTCGACATCTTTCTGACCTGCTGCAGGCACGTTGACGTCACGGGGAAGTCTGCAGAGGGGCTTCTGGAAATGAGCTTAGGGAGACCTGGCTTGTGGCACCCCAGCATTCCGAAAGCTACAGCAAGGGTAGCTTAGGGATACGTGGCTTGTGTTAGCCAAGATATCGGAAGTGAGAAGCTGGTTAGCATGCTCGTGGCGCACGCGTGCGGTTGTTGCTGACCACATCTGGTGGTGGGGAGAACAGTTTCAATTTTCAGTGGAGACGGTTCCAAGCAGATCCACTGCAAGCTTTGGCGAAGCTGTGCCCTTAACCCTGAATCTGACTGCGGCCTTCCCAACTCCATAATCTATGCGCACTGCATTCTCCCACAGTTTCAGCAAGTCCCCCTCAAACCAGTCCTGTCTGAAAACGCACGTCGCAAACCACGCACTCCTATTTGTTCAAGGGTTTCCTCAAGTTTCTTTAGGGGTTTATGGGCTGCCGGTTTTGGGCTTGTGGGAGGGTGTGGGGTTTGCGGTTTGGGGCTTAGGGTTTGGGTCACAGGGCTGCTGGAGGCCTTTTTAGTGCTCAGACATATGGATCATTCCCTACCGTTCAGGGTTCAGGGGTTTGCGCAGGTCATGTTCTCTGAATCCTGGGGCCAGCAGCCGAAGCCAATGACTAGGACGACGATGCTGTTTCGGCTGGGCGCCTTGGGGTGGGCACGGAGCCGTGTCTGTAGAACAAAACGGCTTTTGGTTTTAACATGGTTGAAGCGCCACGCTTTCCCCTCCAGGCTGGATAGCAACGTAGTCCCTTGACCATGCAATCCTGCTTTTGTCTACCTCTAGCGTACTGCCTGAAGAGAAAACAAAGCATTCTACAGTAGGGTAGCATTGCGGTTTCCTGGGGTGGGTGCTAAAGTGGATGCCGCGTTTGGGGATGGGATGGTTCTGGGAAGCTGCAGAGGTGAGGAGGTGCAGCCTAAGCCCGAAAGCCCAACTGTAGCTCCTAGACTCCTACACCTTAAACCCTAAATCCTGGAGCCCAGACCCTATAAGCCTTAAGCCAGAACCCGCAGCTCTGAATCTTAGAACGGACATGGCAAACGTCAGTTGCGAGTCTCTGAGAACACATTCCCGGTGGATATCGGTGGCTTCCTCAACCTTGAACTAGCTGACCAAAACCGCAACTACACCGAAAGCTCGAGCAAGTAACCCGGTGTAGAATTCAGTAGCTCATTTTGCTGCGATTTTGGGCGCCTTCTGACATCAAAGCTACAACCCCACCCACCGAACATAATAAACCCTGAACCCACCCTGAGTCCTAAACCCTAAACTGCCGGGTACCCCCAGAAAGGAAAAGAAATGGAAAGTCTGTCTGAAGTCAGATACGGACTTGAGGCCGTCTTGGGGTCTACAAGGCTTTGGGGTCCGGGGGCTTGGAGCTTCGGGTCTGAGTCGGGGCATTTCATGTAGGGGCCTTAAGGATTAGAGTAGGGCTCCTTTTTAAAGGGGCCAATAAGGGTTACTACAAGGATTTAGTGTGGTCCTTGATAGAGGTCTCCGGTGATTCTTGGCGCAGGGATTCTTGAAACGGGGACTCCAAGTGGAGATACGAACCCTTCTTTGGTAGATCATTCCGCTATAAACCCTCTGAACCCTAAAAACCCTAAACCCAAATAAACCCTGTGGTTTGCAGTTGGATACGAAACCTTCTTTGGTAGATCATTCCCCTAGAAACCCTCTGAACCCCAAAACCCTAAAGGCCCTAAACCCCAAAGCCCCAAAACCCTAAGACCCTAGCAAAACCCTAATAAACCTGCAAACCCTAAACCCTAAACCCTAAACCATAAACCTAAACCATGGGCTGAAGCCGGAAGCAAGGGGCCACGATTTCGCACGGCTCGGGTGCTCCCGAGTCCTCTCTGGGGCTTGGATGGTTTAGGGTTTAGGGTCTGAGGGCTATGGCTATGGGGTTTAGCGTTACAGTTTATTCGGGTTTTAGGGTTTAGGGCTTACGGCCTTTAGGACTTTAGGGCTTTAGGGTTTTAGGGTTTAGGGTTTAGGGTTTAGGGCTTGGGGTTGCGATTAGGCTTCGGGGCTGCAGGTGTTTAGGAGTTTCGAGCCTTTTGGCGGAAGGCAAGTTTGGAGTTTTGTGGTCTGTCTGTGTAGCTATCTGGCTGTCTCCTTACCTGTACCTGTGCATCGAGATCTTGGGTTATTCAATAGTCTGCCTTTTCACGTCTTGTGCACAGGGCCCGACATGCGAATGTATCTCTGCAGCTTGAGGGTTAGATGACAAAGCTGGCAAGGAACGTGTTGTAGACTCTAAACCCTGACCCGTAGAGTTTTCTAATGAAGTTCGGAGCTTGCTTCGAATTAGTTCGACTAAACACTGAACTCTATAGAGCGAAAAGACTACTTTGTGGCATCGCATTCGGAATTTAGAGACAACGTTCTGCCCTTGGAGCCAACCGTTCAATTAACACAGCAGCTTTGGCAGAAACAACACGCGTGAAGCCCCTTACAAGTTGGACAACCCTGAAACCCAAAGAAGCCTAAATTTTTCCTGTGGCCCAAAACCCTCAAGTCAAGCTGTAGCCACTGCGCGTTTTGGGAACACTTCCAAGACTCTCCGGCCTCACTGAACTCTACATTCCAACTCCGGTGAAGTCCCATACGTTAAGAAGTATTCTCATGGTCCGCGAAAGCAGCCCCTTTTACTTCTAAACCCTAAACCCTAAACCCTAAACCCTAAATCCTAAGCCCTACACCCTAAACCAAAGCCCTGACCCCCACCGTCTACCCCCGAGCTGTGTGGTTGTCCTCAGTCTTCGGGCCACACCGCCGGGCCTGCTTTGCTCGAGCGGGAGCAAAATCTTGGGGTTGACGGGCTTAGGGCATTATGAGTTTCATGAAGGGCTTTGCAAATGTCTGTGGGCTTTACGGGCTTCAGGGTTTAGGCGTTAAGGGGTTGGATTTAAGGTTTGGGAGTTCGAGCTTGGGATTCATGTGGTTTGTGGTGGAATGTGGGGGGGTAACTAGAACTGGGCTGTTTTGCCGGTACGGAACTGATGTTACTTAGAACCCCACTGGTAGGCTTTGGCTTCTCGCGACAGGAGGGTCTAGGGTTGGAAGCTGTGCGGCATGAAAGCACCCTTTACCGTGAAGCCCGCTCTCTCTCTCTCTCTCTCTCGCTCTCGCTCTCGCTCACTTTCTCTCGATCATGTAACAGAACAGTCTATGTTTATGTTAACACACGTCTCTGCGTCTCATTTGCATTCCGTACATATGTGTATATACCCCCTTTTAAATCGCTGAGGCCTGCCACCAGATTCCGAAGAGAGGGATGAAGCCAGCCACCATCGAGGGCACGAAGGTCCACGTGACGATTCCTGCTTGGGCACTCTGCCGACTCTACGAGCAGGGGCCCTGAACCCCAAATAAAGCCACATGAAGTGGCCAAAAGTACGAACCGGGCCCTCCTTGTACCCTCAAATAGGATGCATGGCATCGGATAGTAGGTGCTTTTAAGCCCGAATTCGAAAGTTGCTGGAGAGCCTGGGGCCATGACTCCACTAACAACTCAAGGTGTTTGGGTCCAGGCCCGGTCCCAAACCCCCCGAACCCGGTATCCAGGAGGAATCCCAACATAGGGCGGCGCGAAACAGCTGAGAAGACCTCTCGTTAGAAAGCTTCTTCCTGGACTAAGGCAAGGAAAACACCGACACCATAAAGCCCTAAACCCCAAGACCCTAAACCTAAAAAAACTGCAACCCCTAAACAGAAATCCGCATGTCTCCGAGCCAGATTCAGTATTCAAGCAAGGAGCCTACAACCTCAAACCAAAACCCCACAGCTCTTGAAACCCTATGAACCCGACACCTGAACTCAGAACCCTAATCCCCTAAACCCAAACAACAAACCTCGACACCTGCTGTGGAGACTTTGTGTTGGATCCAGAGCATGGTGGTGGTCACATCGCCGATCCTTTCTCTTCAAAAGGAGGCTCGGGACGTGTCTCTGTTTTGGGTGGGTTAGATATATGGGTCCTGTAGAGGCTTTGGGTTGTCTGATAGGGATTCATGAGGTCTTGATTAGCTTCTGGGTTTGAGTGCTTAGGGCTTCACGGCGTCAGGGGTTGGGGTTGAGGGTCTTAGGTTTAAAGAATGACTACGGTCCTATATTACATGTGGTTGCCGTGGATGGCATCCGTGCTGTTTGGTTCAGGGTTTAGGGTTTTGGCTTTAGGGTCCAGGGTCGTTTGGGTTTAGGGCTTAGGGCATGTTGTAAACTTCGGGTGTTAGGGTTTAGGGCTTAGCGCATTACAGGCCGAATCTCCCTGGACACCTGCGTACCAAAACTATAACCCACTTCTGCTTTCCTCTACCTGCAAAAACACCGTGAGGTTTGCAAGGGTGGCCGTCTCCGGTGGGATAAAGGTAATGATACGCAACATTTATGGCCCAATATCCCCTTATCGTAACCCTTTTCAGAACCCCTTCAAGGACCCTTAAAAGACTCCTTTAAAGACTTATCTGAAGAACCCCTTAAAGAACCCTTCAAAGAAGCCGTATTCCAGGTGCCCCAAGAGCCTGAAACAAAAGCGGAGCGAGTGGCGGACTCCAGGCGCCTCCGGCGTTTGCAGCCACCACGACGACACCTCGTCGTCAGCTCTTCAGGGCTCTTTCCAGGGAAACTTTCAGGGTTCCCTAGTAGCAAAGGCTTAGGGTGTTTGTGGTTGTTGGGTTTAGGGCTTTGGGCTTGAGGGTTTTCAGGCTTTCAGGTCTTAAGATGTTCATAGTTGGAATAGGGTTTCGGAGCATGTGAAAGATGAAAGTATAGGCAGACACTAGGGACCCCCAAGAAAATCTGCCCCCGAAACCACTTCCCCTCGAAAAGCCTACAAAACAAGGCTCGCAGAGGTGCGAAGCTCCGGTGGCAACATCGTGGTGTGAAGGGAACCCTAAACTTTTAAACCGGTTGTTAGGTTTTGGGGCTTTTAGGGTCTAGAGTCTAGGGTTTTAGGGTTTTAGGGATTTCAGGTTTTAGGATCCAAGGAAAAATGAGCCCCCATGGTCAACCCAGCTCTCCCCTCTGTGCCTCCGCAGCTGTGGCGCCAGTCCTCTCTGCATCTCTACATCTTGTAGCACGTTTCAGGGTCAGGTGGGTCAGGGCCGTACTTTCTAGTTTTGGGAAATGAAAGGCTCAGAACTCGTCTGAAATCGGTTTCGATGCCCTGCAGAAAAATATCGAATTTGAGGTTGCAGCAAGGAGTATAGCAACAATCTTTGTCGAAGTGCCTCTCGCCATGGAAACCCTTAACCCTACACCAAGAACCCCTTTGGGACCATTGGGATCTGGGCTGGGCGTGCGGAGGAAAGCTGAATTCGCTGTATTCACTGCAGTGTCCACCGACTTGGGAGGGTTGGGTGTAGAATTTAGTCAGGGTTTCGGGTTTTGGGCTTTGGGGTTTCAGGGCTCAGGGTTTCGGGGTTCTAGGGTTTAGAAGTTCGGGCATCCTGGTTGTGAGGCACCACCCGCTGCAGGATTTTGATGCACACGATGGTGGCGGTGAGATTGTCGATCACCTGCCAGGGGGGCTCCTACCATAAGGCTATATAAGGGATTATAATGGTACTACAGGGGTCAGGTTAAGTTTTAAGGGTCTTCTTAAGCGTCATATTAGGATTCACGATCATGACTTAAACCGATTAAGCTTTTAGATGGCTCATAAGGTCAGGGTCTCCCCATGCTTGCCTTTTTGTAGGACTGCTCGGGCTTACCGGCTAACGCTCCACTTCTACACGTTAAAGCCTGAATCCTCAAAACACTAACCCCCACATCTCTTGACCTTGGTGGCCTTGGTGAAGGCTCGCTTAAATCCAAAACCCCTCCCCACCGAACTCAGGAAGAAGGCGATGATGCAGACGATGGGCATCAGCCGCCCGGCCTCTGGGGGGGTGGGTCAGGTCTGTGACCGGGTCCATTCCCTACTGTTCGCGAGAATGACAGTTTGGCTTAGGGTTGCGGGTTCAGGATTGAGGGTTGAGGGTTCGGGGTTTAGGGCTTGGGATGGTCATAATCCCTCTTTCCAGTGCTTGGCGTACATAAACTCAAACACAGCTCCGACCAGCCCAAAACCCCAACTGAAACTCCCCCAGATGAATATAGTAATATAGGGGCCTGAAGAACTAGAATGGGGCTTTCGGGCATAATTTATACATTAAGCTACGTATGGTTAGGAAGCCTAAGTATAAGGGGTGATGTTGGTTTAGCATTCCGGCTGCTGCACTACGTAAAACTGCAGGCTTCTGTCGCCACAGGCCTTCTCCTGCGTTTGGCGAACGATGAAGGCTGTGACAACTGCGAAGCCATTCCTTGAGTCTTTGCCAGTCCGGGGACTTTAACAGACTCAGAGGATTGCCTGGTCAAAATTTACGGGTCTGACCAGTTGGAATAGGATTTTGGAAGCTTCTACACTAACTGTCTCTAGCTACATGAAGAAATAGCTTTGTGTTATTTGGGTCTATTCTAAAACTGCACTTGGGTTTCTGAAGCTCGCAGACTTCAACGCCATGCATCTTGGCTCTGCATGGGAGGGACAAGGCGCCAGGGCTTGGGACCCAAAACAAATTCTAAACCCTCGACCCTACAACCTCAACCAAAACCCTGAACCCCCAAACCCTAAACTCTACACCCCCAGAATCCAGGAAGAAGTGGACTGTCTCCAAAGGCTGTAGCAGGAGATGTGGCATATGGCCTTATCCCTCAAGCCCGGTTAAATCCCATCTTAGATCTTGCTCAGGGCACATGTGATCGATGGACTCCACCACGCACATGGCAGGCAACAGAAACAAGATGACGCTGCCAACCTGCTCAAGATCTCTGACTGCTTTCCTACTTTGGGGGGGACAGGGCTTGAGGCTCAGAAACCGTCATACCCAGTAGGGCAGATGTCGAGACCCACATCGTACCAGACTTGCGGAAGGCTTGCGCACCTGGACCTCTACCAGATTCCTTACGCACAGCCTCACTCAAGCATCATGGAAACATTGTCAATTGGAAGCCCATAATGCCTACTCCCGGCAATTCCTGCCAATTTTACGAACATACACACACCAAAACCCGTCTAAACCCTAATTACAGTCTGTCAAGTCCAAAACCCTAAACCAAGAAATGTTCAAAGCCCAAAAAACTTGAAATCCGGCACCCGCCCAAGCCCTCAACCCACAAATTCCCGCACCCTCGGTTTAGGGCTCTTTGATGAGGGAGCACCCACCACCCTTAACACAGCTCCCGGGCCTCGAAGAGTCCTTTCATCAGTTCCTCCTCGAGGAGCTCGTGTCCTAGAGGGGAAAGATTCACAGATTTTTGGGTGATAGGATTCAGGGCTTCCCACAGGAAACACACATCGTTACTGTCCATGTGCGGTGAGTGATGGACGCCCCAAACCAAACACACAAGGCCCGAACACTCGAAAGAGGTATCTGCCTTCTGCAGATCTGGCATGAATGCCGGCCGCGTGATACGTCCACATCCTTGAAGGAGGTCTTTGGAGATGCAAACGGAAAGGTATCCAGGGCTCAGAACGGCTTTTCTTGCGTTCCCGTCAATGCATGGGCCTTCACAACAGGTGATAATGCCCGGACTAAACTTTGAATCCCTCTACCTCACCATCCCTCAAACCCGAACCTAATTTGGAGCCTCTGGGGTATGTCGGACTTTCCACAAGCACTTTAGTCTTTAAGGGTCCTTTTGTGGTTATAATCGAATAAACTCAGACTAAGGACTGGTACGTAGAGCATTGGGGTAAAGGCGCAAGGTTTAGGCCCAGTTTAGGCGGTTTAGGTGGGAGCCTTACCGCTTCCAGGGGGCACGGAAGCCAAGACAAGCATGATCGCCGACTTGTCCAGTCGCAGAACATCCTCCCAGAGAGGCCGGGTTTAGGGCCGTTTAGGGTTTGGTCTATGGACCATTCGACGAGGTGCTGCTGACACTGCTCCTCGAAGAGCCTAAAGTGACGCTCAAAATAGCTGTAGCAGTAGCCTTTCAGGGCCTCAGTGTTTTCCGAAGGTGCTTAAAGGATGCCAGTGATACTTCTACTACCTAATGCACACAAAATGCTAATAGCGCAGCACAGGTTTAACGTTATTGTCCGATGTGGCTGCTGTATTGCTGGCCCTTTCGGCTATCCTTGATTCCACTACAATCCTGAGGTACTGCTCGGCCACTCTGTGACAGAAGCTTCGACGGAAAAAGAGATGATAAACAATGCTTATATGGTGTCTCTAAAACTCTGATCGCTTGATTCATGCATCTTGCAGACATTTCCACGTCCAAGGAGGTTATCCGCAACCGTGCTATTGACAGTGCATCATTTGTCGGAGAGTCGACCAAGGGTCTGCAATGCTTACAACATCCACAAGCAGGTTCCCTAACACACCCGTAACCACTTTGCAAACAAACTCTGGTACACCCACCGACTGGTCGGGAGTTTGGCAATCCTCCAGCGCCACGAGCGTGATGCCGGTGATGAAAAGTGCTGCTAGGACCCTGAGGACTTGGGCGAGTGCTGGGAGCCGTTGGGTTGATTATGTGTCCACAGCACTCTGACATGCATACCAAAAATTCGACAAGCTCTAAGCTTCAAGCCGATACCCAGACTCGACCCTGCTCACACCCCCTCGAGGTCTACAACCCTTCGTCCCATGGATCCCATCAAACCCCAAAGCACCCCTGCACGCCTCCTGTGCGTGGCTGCGTCCTCCAAGAGGTTCGTGGGCCAACCTGGCAGGGGAGTTCGAAACCCTGCAAACATCCCGACAATCCTCGACCTCAACGTCAACTTCAAGAGCAAGCCTAATAGGAAACCCCTCTGATCAAGCCTGATAAGGACAGGAGTGAAGCCTCTTGGGGCGAAGCCGGATGAAGCATTTCCAGATGCTTTGGGTGAATTGTGCCAAGTCTCTCCTTCATGTTCAGGCTTGAAGACGAACCTTTGAAGAAAAACCCAAAAACCCTCATAACTTATAATGTCCACTATTGAATCCCTTAAAGCAGGAACCCTGAAGGTTCCGGCTGGCAGCATGGCGTAGCCCTGCTTCTATCGCCTCCCTAGAGCACGGAACGATCACGACAAGGAACGCAATGCTTGACCTATCTCCCTCGAAACAGCCAACTGCTCAACATCACGCAATTCTTTGACTCCAGGTTTGTGAAACGTGCCTTGGGGCCCTAGAGGGCTTCAAGAAGGTCGAGCTTCCAAAAAGGGCTCGCGACTGCGAGACCGTGGGCTCCTCTTTAAGAGGCCATGGCAGAATTACCTAATCGAGACTACATTGGGGGGCCTGAGAACCCCATGAACTCCCCAACCGAAAACTGGCCAAAATACCTCGAAGGAAGGCCCAAGCCTAAGCAGCCCTCAACGTCACCCCCAAAAAGAGCCCGAAGGGCCGAAGAATGCGAAGGCAAAGGCCAAGGCGAAGAGGGCCAAACCTGACAAAGGCAGCGAAGACTCATGTAATAAAGGTGTGTTGGGGAGTTTGGGGTTTAGGGTTTTGGGTTTGGGATACTACGCTTCGGGAGTTTGGGGCTTGGGGCCTCAATGAAAAGAGTTGGGTTTGGATATGGGCCTAATTAACCTAACAAAGCGCAGAAAGTTGCTTCAACGGCCTTGTAATGACAATGATCAGAATGGGGATGTGGAATACGCCGTAAAACGGAGTTCACAGGATTTGGGGTTCTGGCAGCATTCCTTCACATAACATCTGCCTTCTTTGCTGGGCCGCCTTCTTAGTCTTGTGTAGTCCGCATATGTAAACGGATCGGACAGAGATTGCTCAGGTCTGCACGGGAAACCTACTAATGGCTGGAACACAATACCCTGCTGGCTGGAATTGGGTTGAATTACCAGTATACCGTCAAGGGGTTAAGGTTAAGGGCCGTAGAGTTCCGGGATCCCCCGTCCATTCGATCTGTTTATCATACCAACAAGAGAATCGTGTCCTTTCTGTCTCTGGTGCTCTGCATAAAGCCCACCTGCGATCTTCATCGTGCGGCGTGTGGTTGTCACAGCGCCTTGCACGACCTGCATGGTAAAAACTTACTTCGGGTGGTCGGCATATGACACCATATTGGCGCTCACCGCAACTACGTCTTTTCAAACCTTCCTGCCGCCAACTTCTCAAAGCAAATCGGAAAGGATGCCTTCAACAAACTTGAAAACGTGAAGGCCCGGAGAGCTCACAGAGGTCTGCACCCTGTTTCCCTTTTTCAAAAGTACATCTAAACTACCAACCCACCTGGTCCTAAGAGTCTCCCGAAAGCCATCAACGCCAAGCATTTGGTCCTGCCTAAGCCCTAAACCTGGATTGCCAAACCCTTTGAGGTCGAAGTCTCATGAGGCATTGAACCCTTGCGACATCTACATCTCTGCGTGGCTCTGTGAGAACAACAGCCCTACCACGCCCAACCAGCCAGACAACACCAGAGTATTTCAATCACCATGCGAGTCCGCCTTGTCACCGGCACAGGCCGCCCCTGCCACCGAGGTGGGACTGGCGGCGACCCTTGCCATGGACCTGGGTGGGCTGCAGCTTTGGTTGCCGGGCTTTGGGATAAACAGACGCCCTAAATCCAGACAAAGGCTCGGCTCGCTCCCCTCAAGCACGGCAACTTCCGCAGCACTCATGGCCTGGGAGAAACCGGCTTGGAGGCTTTCCGGGGCTGGCAGGGTGCTCGGAACTCTTGTGGGCTTAGGTGCTCGAGGATTCTACAGCTTCGGGCCGCTTACGGTTGGAGAGTGCTGGTGCACAGAGAAGGGGCGGTGTGGTTTGTGACATGTTGGCTTCAGGGCTTGTCTGCTTTTGGGGATGATACAGCACGAGTGGGGTGAGGGGTGCGGCAATAGACAGAGCTTGAACGACGGTTCGGAACTCCGCTGGTTCAAAAAACTTTGTAACCCCCCGTTCCGAGTTCGCTGACAACAGACATGCAGACACCTGGAATGTTACGGTTGAGGAGTGCGTACTTGAAGGCTTTGAAACGTCGATTCAATCCAAAACAACATAAGCCAAGGGGCGCGGCAGGGAACTGGCGGAGAGAAGTGGGATCACCAGAAAAGGTGATCTGAATCGCCACTCTTGGGCGGAAAACGATCGTGTCTGCGGCACACGGGCTCAAGGTTGTGAAACGCCCCAATGCCCTCAGCCCCTCACACCCTGAACCCGAAAGTCCCAAACCGCGAAGTCGGAGCAGGCGTCATTAGAATCCAAAAGAAACGGTAATTGGCGTCAACAGCCCTAACATTGAAGCAACCTCGGATTGCCCTCCCAATGAAGCAAGCTTCAGATGTCCGAGCCGGGATCAAGAAGTGCTAGAAACCACGGGGGTTGTGCAAAAGATAATGCTTTTACGGGTTTGGACATCGATGATCTTCCACGTGATTTGACTTCCAGACTTCCAGGCTTGCAGGATACAGTTTATCCAGCCTACATTTCTTACCCCTAGACCCTAGGCAAGAATCACACGAGCGTTCAGCGCTTCCAGGGATGAAACTCTCAGATGCTCAACCCATCTCAACCCGGAACATCAGAGCCCCCAAAGCTTCTGCAGGACTTGTGATCCTGCCAGAGGACTGCGAAGTCTGTCAAAAAGACACGTTGGGGTTTAGGTTTAGGGGTTAGGTAAGTTAGAGGTTTAGAGGTTTGGGGTTACGTCAGAAAAGCATAGAAGCACCCAATACCCATGAATCCGAATAATCCGAACAGCTCGTCCCCACAGGGCCCGGCATACTTGCTCTCACTGCTGGCTCCGCAGCCCATACGCCATACGCTGGGAAGAACAAAGCAATCTCCAGGGCACCCCCCATTAATAACTTTGTGTTGGGGATTGTTGTTTCAGCATGTCACGATTTGACTTCCAGATTTCTGAACCAGCTCCTTGATTCACTTCGCTTGGACATGGCATCAGACACTAAGCCGCACAGTTTGTGGTGTTCGAGCAGTACGAAGTTTTGGGAGTCGCACGTCAATGACTTGCTCGGCGCTTGAGGGTTCAGGGCCAGGGCACAGACGTTCATATGATCGACTTTCCGAGACTTCTAGGGCCTTATAGGGCTGATTTAAAAGCCTTGTGACAGCACGTGAGCCGAATGAGACCATGAGAATGCAAGGGCGCAGCTCCGGCGGAGCCCCTCTTCAGCTTCGGACGCTGCACTTTGCGGTCGGTGCAAGACACCGAGTGCCTCTCTGTGGAAGTGTGAACTCCTGACCCCAGTCCTCTAAGGTCACAAACCAGCAAAGACCCAAGACCAAACACGATGCTTTGGCGACAAGATTGAATGCTCGGACTCCACCACTGCCCCAGCGACCTCTGCTTTTTCAGTGGCAGATCCGAAGCGCTCAGCAGAACGGCCACCTCCAGCGCCGAGGCGGAGGCGTCGCAGCCAGAAGACACGACCGCACTCCGGGCCGGGGCCCGTGGCCGGGGCTCGGATCACAGGCGGGTCTCCTTCTCGGCCACCGGCAGCGCAGCGAAAGCGGCTTGGAGCTTCTTTTTCTCCGCCTCGCCTGGGGCGTGGTTTGTGTGGAAAGGCCCGCGGCCGCTTCATCAGCGAGGCCCATGCTGAAGTGCAGCTTGGAAAAGTCCCAGTTCCAGGCGTCGTTCTCGCTCAGGTATTCGACGTCGCTGTCGACGTTGGAATCGTCCAAGTCGGAATCGGAGTCAGGAGCCTCGTAATTGACGACCTGGGGCTTCTTGTTGAGGAGCTTGCTCAGGTTCCGGAGGAGGAAGTGGAAGTCGTAGTTGCCGCCGTTGTGGAAGAAAACGGGGACCAACTTTTTACGTCGTATCTTCATGCAGCCCGAACAGAGCGTGGCGAGGTACTCGCCGGTGCCGTGGCGGTGGTGCCTGACCTTAGCGAAGCGCCCCTTGCCGAAGTTGGCCTCCTGCCTGGAGATCAGGTTCGGCAGCCTGGTGTTCAGAGACTCCTTGAACACCTTCCCCACCTCGCTGGACAAGCTCATCACCGATCACAAGTCGAAGCCGGGCGGCCTCCACACGAACTTTCCGCTCCTCGCTGAGAGGCATCCGTGGTTCCGGCAGTCCCAGGGGGAGCAGCTTCTGCGCAAGTTGGACATGCCCTTATGAACGGACCCGAGGCCTGGAGCTTGCCGGCGCTGCTGCCCCGCGAAGCCGACGACAGCAGGCTCAAAGGCAAAATGAGCGAGCGGCGGTACCGGAAGACCGCGCGTCTGATCCAGAGCCTGGGCTTCAAGAGCTTCCGGGAGCTCCACGACTGCTACCTGGCCACCGACGTCCTGGCCCTCGCGGACGTCATTCAGGAGTACCGCAAAATTTCTGGCAGCACTTCCAGCTCGACTCCGTCGGCTACGTGACCCTTCCAAGCGCGTCCTGGGACGCCATGCTCCGTGTGTGCACCACGCCTCAAGCACCTCTCTACAGGATCACGGACCGCGAGATCTACGACTTGATCCGCGCCAGCATCAGGGGAGGCGTCAGCAACGCCTTCCAGCTCTCTACCAGAGCGAACACCGATGCTCCCGGGCTGAAGCCGACCTCCTGGCTGCACCTCTTCGACGTTCGGTCGCAGTATCCCAGCATCATGGCGAAGCCCCTGCCCGCGGACGGTGAGCTTCCCAAGGACCACGTGGAGCGCCTAAGTGGCTCCACTGGAAGCTCCAGCTGACCGACTACCTGACCGACAGCTTCGAGAAGTGCTACCTCGTGGTCGTGGACTATGACTTCTTCCTGGGCCGCTACGATTTCCTGGACTGGGCGTCCACCTCTCGGAAGTCTGTGACTTGCGTCGACCTCAGCCCCTATGGCCAAAAGCTTCTTGAGCAGCAGAAAGCTGGTTCTCGACCTGGGAGTTGCGGATTCGAAGGCTTTCAACGGCGGTGCGCAAGAAGGCGGCCTCCACTTACAGTACAGACACCATGCCTTAAAC
>CAJNDV010032019.1:87909-141768 GCA_905221635.1 Symbiodinium sp. CCMP2456 | reverse complement strand
CGACTTCCAGCGAATTGCTTTCTGAGCGTTTGCACGGTATCCCCATGTCCCCATGTACACGCCCACGCGAGCTGCACGCGAGGACCCTGGCTGATGTTTGGATGTATGCCAAGCCGGGCCCGCATTGCTTAAGGTAACCGCAGTGACAACGCGGAAAGATTTGTATGTCTTCAACAGATTGATGCGAGTTAATTAAACCCTTCCGTCGTAGTAGCCGTGGCGGCCGCAGTACCGGTTCACCCATGTCCACGCCCGAAACACAAGTGGCATCGCAATTACAACATATGCAAAAAAACACCCATGCGAGACACACACACACACGTGGCATCATTGCGTTTTCGCGGAATCCCCTTTTGCATGCTGGCTCGATGCCTCCTACTAAAGTTGGGTAACCTAAACCCAGTCCGTCGCCTCGCAACGCGCTGTCGCCTGCTCTGCGCTTCAATTGTGGTCCATGCCGCCGCTGGCGGGCGCCCAGGACCCGATCCCGTTGCGCGACGTGCTTGACCCCCCGAGCGCGAGCGCCCCCAGCAGGCTACCGCTTCGCTGACGGGCGAGGGCCCTCTCCTACCACGCGGGCGTCAAACTGGGACCTGGACCCTCGTTTGCAGTCGCAAAAAGGCGCGAAGAAAAAGAAAAAACACAAAACGCCACCTTTGTTCGCCTCCTCGCCCAGGCGCGTGCAGCCAGTGCCCCTGCCGCTGTCCGCAGCGTGCGCTCGCTACCACTTTCTTGGAGCTCCCCCTCCAGTCGGAGCTTGGTGCTGCTGGCCCACCGCCAGCTCTGCACGAGCTCCTTGCAGACGCTCGCTGGCAGGAGGCTGCTGAGCCCAGCCGCCTTCCTGCCCGTGCGTAAGCACTCCGCTCCGCCACCGTAGACTGCAGTTAGCACAGGGACCTGGACCCCCGCACAAGCGGCTTGGCAAATCGCGGGTATCCCCGCGACCCTGGGCGGGCTGGGACTCCAGTCTGCAGCCGCACCAGCCCCGCCGCGTACCGCGCCGCCCCGTTTCGCGGCCAGTTGTGCCGCGGTCAACAACCTTCCGATGCGTGCTCCCTGCTGCTCACGGAAGGTTGGGCGGCCTGCCCCACTTGGGCACAGGCTGCTCGACAACCACCAAATTGCAGGATATTGCAGGCTTTGCCAGACCGGGGATTAGGGGACTGGCCTTCTAGGTGGCAACACCATGCGATGCGGACACGTTCGCGACCGCGTGCTGTTGCCATGGTCCATGCAGCCTCCAGCGCACTCCTGCGGTCCCAGGCCGGACCACAGGCCGGGGCTTGGCTGACCGCCATCCCCTCGGACTTTGCCCACGTCCTCGTCCCTGACCACGCATCGCCCTGCGCAGACGCCTTTGGAGGACCATGCCGTGGCATGCCCACGCACGGGGCTGCTCGCGCGCCGGGCCAAGATCGTCGAGCATGCTTGGTCCGCGTGGCACGCGAAGCCGTCGGGCCCGAAGGGCAGGTCGTCCCGCAGCAGTGCTCACGCACACGACCGCGACTGGCGTCGGATGACCGCCTCGAAATGGTCATCCACTTGGCCAGGGGCACTGTGCTGCGACGCCACATTGGCCTCTGCCGTGTCGCGTGATGGTCAGCCGCCAGGGCGCTCAGCGGACGAAATGGCCACGGCTACGCGCCGCAAAAAGGCCACATACCCAGAGTTGCTGCGCAACGGTCCTCAGCGCCTTGCCGTACTGGCTCGGAGGCTGGGGGCCGCTGCACAGGAGCCCTGGCTCTCGTTCGCCTCCGTTGCGCGCCCCTCCCGCTCTGCCGCGGCCACTGCTTGGGCTCGACGTTGAGACTCAGCTGTCGGTCGCTGTTGAGCGTGCGACAGCCCTGTCGGCAGCCGGCCGGGCATGGCCAGTACGACTCGCACCTTGGCAGACGCTCCTGCGCTCGAGCTGGTGTTGGACCTCGCCGATGGGGCGGGGCCCAGCACATTGCCGCTTCGACGGTGACCGGCCCGCGAGCCAGTGAGTAGGTAGGTAGATTTTCTGTTTGGAAGACTAGGGACTACGGACCACTCTTGTCGGCGGACGCAAAAAAAATAATAGCTTGTTATGGGGAGGGACCCATGTATTCCACATGGCCATAGAGTGGCTCAAACCCTGACATTCATCATTTGCATGCAGTCGCGTGATACTTTTCACAATTTCGATCAACCACTGATCAGCCACCTTATGTGCTCGTGTTTCAACGCTTGGAATATGGAACCGGCTCGTTGGTCATCGATGGCACGAGCCATTGTTGGCCGGTTGCAGAGTCGAGCGCGCGTGTCATAAATCCAATTCTGATCAAGCGAGCACCAGATTGGTGAACATGAAGCAATTGCGAGATTCATACCGAAGGCAACGGTTCTGCTTGCGGGCGAATGCATGAACTCAAGATGGCGACGGCAAGCGCTACCCCTTCATGGTTACGAAACTTGGAAAGATGTGCTGGTTGCATGCTGCTCGCCCCGAAAGCCTTCGGCAACTCAGTTGGCACATTGCGCATGGATAGTTGCGAAACGAACACATTTGGGGCACAACATCAGCCACGAGTTTCTTCATAACTTGATCTACGCTTGTGAGTTTCGCGTCGCACAGTTTACGGACCATGAGCTGCAGTGCACTTTGTGGGCTGTGGGCATGCTTCGGGCTCAGGACAACAAAGTGCTCTTACATCTCGCGAAGGAAAGCATGCAGCGCTTTCAGAGAGATGCGCCCCGTGCTTTGCGAAGGAAATCCAGCGGAGTCGGCAATGTTTTCTGGGTGATGGCTAAGTCACACGTTTTCACAGGGGAAGTCGCGGCACACATGGTGCTGCAAGTGGCACCGCTCATGCTTGCGCTCAGCCCGAGGGATCTGGCAGGCATTTGTTGGGCCTGTGCTTTCGCGCAGCATGTAGATACCCCATTATTTTTTGCAATATCACACACGTGTGATGTGTCCAAATTAGCAGGGTTTTCGGGTCAACAACTGGCCAACTTGGCTTGGGCATTCGCTCGCGTGCAAAGCTCTTGGCACGGCCAGCTTAGAATATCAGCTTGGTTTTGGGCTGCCATCGTACAGAACCTTGCTTTCTTCAAGCCACATGAATTCAGCATTACTTTATGGGCGGTGGCCAAGTTAGGGCTGCCCGAGAAAGCCAACATACAAGACTTCCATTTGGTGGAGCGAGTTGGGGCACAGCGATTGCGACAAGGCCAGTTTGGGCCGCAAGAGCTATCAAACCTGTCCTGTGCTGTGGCACGTCTGTTTGTGTCTCACATCGGATCAGGCGACACGTTACTCTCAATGTTGGTGATGACTGCAAGAGAAAGGATGATGGAATTGGAGCCCCAACATCTTGCAAACATGATGTGGTCTTTGGGCCACGCTCGTTTGGCACACAAGCCTTTCCTCCGTGATGTCGTAGATCTCATGGACGTTCGAGGGCCTACTTTTGCCACTATTGAATTGGTGGGGCTGGTTTGGTCGTTTGCGCGTCTCCATGTAAGCGTCGCTGCTGAGATGCAAAAGCAGTTGTTGTTCAGTGATAATTTAGTGCGAGTCATGGGCGGCAAAATCAACGATGCAGACTTACGCATGCGAAGGCACCTTCACTGCTGGCGCAGGCTTCCGAGATGCTTTTGTCTGCATCGCAAGAACTAACTGGGCAGTGCGTAGCCAATGTGGTGTGGTCGCTTGCCATCTTGACCCTTGCCTGCAGAAAGGTTGATTTGCTACCCTTGGTTTCACAGCGGTAGGAGAGAGAGAGAGAGAGAGAAAAAAGAATTTTGAACGAATCCATGCAATACGAGGTCATGCAGCAGCATTGCAGATCAGTGGGTTCAACCTGTGTCTACGGTCCTCAAGCTAGGAAACGGCAACCCGCAAGAGCTGTCCAACACTGCCTGGGCCATGATGCGGCTTCGTGTATTGAAGCACATTCCGATTAAATTGATTGCTGCCGCTTTCACTGGCAATGTCGACAGCTTCAACTCGCAAAACATTGCAAATTTGGTGTTGGCCTTCGCTCGAGTCGGCTGCGATGGAACCTATAACGGCTGCAGTGTTGCACCATTCTGGACCGTTGCTATGCACGCGACAACTGCCCGAACGACGGAATTCAACACACAAGAACTTGCAAATCTATGTTGGTCTTTTGCCGCCATCAAGAAAACAGCTGCCTTGAGTTCAATCGCCAATGAGTTTTTGAGAAGAGAGCATGAAGAAGCTGACCAAGCCAGCATGCTGGCAATGCTGTGGGGCTTGTCCTTCGCAGGTGTGAAGCATCTGGCTTTGTTTCGGAGAGTGCGTCACCACCTGGTAAGCCATGGAAAGAAACTGGACACCAACACAGATACGCAGTTGCACCGGATCTTGCCATTGGGCGTTGCTGCCACTGGTGCTGGAAAGTTTGACCATGGCGAGCCGGTTATTGCCGCGGAGCTGTTGGACATTATTGTCCTGGCAAAGCCACCCGGCTGGGAAGTGGAGCGCCACACACTGCATACCGAGCCGCCATCGGATGATCCGTCGGATGACCATTTGTTTCAGCTGCAATGGTTCTTGATATCCCTGGCACGGCCTTCAGCGATATGGTTCGATAGATCGCATCACTTTGGATTCTTGCATCGTTTGGACATCCCAGGATCCGGACTTATTCTTGTTGCCAAGACATATGAGGCCTATTACTGGCTTTTGGTTCAGTTAAACGCCAATCGAATTGTGAGGGACTATGTGGTTTTGTGCCATGGATGGGTAGCTCAAGCGAAGCGCACTGTTGAGGCACCCATACATTGGACACCAGGCCACCCTGCGCCTAGCCAAGTGACCAGTGGAGGGAAGCCGTCTGTAACCAACATCAGAGTGGTGGCACATGTTCATCGTGCAAGCGAACGGTACACATTGCTAGCTGTCCGGATAGGCACCGGCAGAACACATCAAATTCGGGCCGCGTGCCACATTCAAGCATATTTTTTGTTTACGGTCCGATTGGAAAGTGTCTTCAGTGTAGCTTTTGTGCTACACTGTCTGTCAATGATTGATGTAAGAGGCTACATGTAAGTCAAGTCATTGTAGGTATGTTGTTGATTTTTGTGTGCGTGCGAAGGCGCATGCTGCACATATTGGCCACCCGACCGTTTCTGATGGCAAGTATACCAGCAACCGAACGTTTCGAGAAGACCTTCAGTGGTGTCCCCGAAATTTCCTGCATCGGTACAAACTTAAGTTTCAGGGACGAGAGCCTCAGAGGCGAGTGCAAGTCGTGCAGCCGTTACCATCAGACCTCCGTGCTGCGCTGGGGCAATTGCAGCCAGCTGACGCGGGATCTGCGATTGCGTTACATTCCATCGCTTTGAACGGAGTGCCACCTGCAACATGGGGAGACAGCTAAGATGTTGTTGGAAAGGACACTATGCCAGGTGGCGACGAGAGTGTGTGCAGGAGTCGGACATGAATGGTCCAGGAAGGTGAGGTTTCTCAGCAAGGTGCCTGCTACATGTCCGTCCTTGCGTCCTTCCTTCACAGATTCCGAACACGATGGACCGGAGAGGTGGCGAGAGCATACGCAGCGGCGCCGCCCAAAATTCGACGAATCCCGAACAAGCTCTTCCAGACCAAAGTCGTCAGCAAACTGATTGGGTAGATGCTTCTGACGCCAGGGCACACCTTCCACTTCACAAGGTGGTACAGGAAAGGCATCCCCTGCTCAGAAAATCTCTTGCTATTTCTCCAGTCATGTCATCTCTGGTCTGGGAGAGCTTCGGCTGCCAGAGTTGCCCAAAATTTGATAATGGTTGTTGTCGGCCCTTATTCATCGTGATGGATCGTTTGCAAACACAGTTTCACACAGTGCGTCTTCAAGCACCAGGCTGCCTCCTATCCCATTTCCCAGCTCAAGATACAATTAGCGGATGTCAGGAAAGCAGCCCTCTTCGCTCAACCATCAGGGACTCATTGCCAATCGGGAGATACGCTGAGATACTATACTTCCCCAAAAATCACATGACATGTTGGGGGAGATGCCCTAGTCCCTAGTCCACTGTACAACCTCGCAGAATAGCACATGGATGCCGGCAGGGCTTGGCCCGGCTGGCAGAGCTGCTACGGATGCGCTCGCACCAAAGTGCTGGTCCGCAGCAGCGCGGCGCTGGAGTGCGGTTTCGCACCCCGGAGAGACCCGTGGATCGCCCAGCGCGCGGTTTGTCCCCGGATCTTTGTGTTGTTGGCAAAGATGCCCCACAGCGTCCGGCAAGAGGTTTGACGCCCAAAGGCGGCAAGCAAGTCGGCAGACGCACGCCAGGAGCTGGAATCGTCGAAGCATCAGAGTTTCCGTTGTAGAATTCTCTGGAGGCTGTGTTGTTGACCCATCTCGTATTCAGACCCTGTCAGGAGGCGCAGCTGCCTCACAGGCAAGACCTTCGAAGAATTCACGGACTACCCCGTCTCAAGAGAAAGTTGGCCGTGACCAGGCTCTTACACCAGACCGGGTGAGCACTTTGCTTCAGAGCCTTGGGATCGCAGCGGATAGCGTGCTTGTGGACAGAGTTCTTCATGAGATTCGTCACGCCAGCACTGGCGATCGAGAAAGCCAGACTGCAGCAACTCAGGCCAGGCCAGTTAATAATCTTGCAACTAAGTCACCAAGTGCTGTTGTTGATGTCTTTGTCGTTGGGATGCAACGCAGGCAGTGGTGGGGTTCGCAGAAGACTCCAATCGGACACGACCTGCACCCCGACTTCCAGCCGCATCAGCGGATTCCCGCGGCCGTGTCCCTGGTCTTCTGGAGGAAGTGCTCGGAGACTTCGAGGGAGAGCTGGACGACTTTCGGCCAGCCTTGCCTGCTGCAACCTCCCCGCTTAGATCTCCTGAAGCTTTGCTAGCAAAGCTGCGAGCCGTCAGGTTAAAGCGCGGTTTGGGCATCGCAGAGTTGCAAGCACTGGGTGATGTGAACGGCGATGGGCGCTTGACTGCCGTGGAGTTGGGAAAGGTGTTTGCCGCTGCTTCTTAGATGCCAGTGATCATTCCCCAATCGGGATTCATTTGACTCCATAGACTAGGGTTCAATGAGGAAGGAAAGTCTAGCACGAACAAGAGCTGTGGGTGACATTGTATAGGTATTCTAAGCACACCATCAAACGCGTGAAAAGCAGAAGTAGTCGTGAGAACGTTCTCCCATAGCATAGGCAGTGATAAATTGAGAGCAAACCTCCTCATCACTGATGTAATTTCTCTGCAAGACTGGTTGTGGATCTGCGAGCTTGAAGTCGCCAAGGTTGGAATCCACGCAGATGAGGAGCTCGTGTACGAAGTGTGGAGGCATATTGATACCAACCACAACGGTCAGGTCAGCTTGTTCGAGCTTTTCCAAGCAATGAAGCCATCCACCACAGAGGTGCTGATTGCTCTGAGCCATGTGAAGTACCGCAGGCATGCGTCTCTGTCTACTTTGTTCCGTCCGTATGACTCTAATGGGGACGACAAGTTGACCCCTGCTGAGTTCCATAGAATGCTTAACGATCTCGGCTTCGAGCTGGACGACGAAGGTGTACGGGACCTGCTTCAAGTGATCGTCCGGGATCGAGACGGTGGCAATCTGCTGTCTCTCCGGGATCTGACACTGGCTTTGGAGTCTTTGGAGAGTCAAGCAGGCGCCTTTGATTCTTGGGCTTCTTTCACTCGTGCAGCGCAACGTCACCACACACTATCGCAAACCAAGAGTCAGAAGTTAGAAAGATTGATGTAGCTGTGTTTATGCCGAGTATGCAACTTTTCAAAGTAAGTATGCTTGCTGTGTCCAGGCCGGCCGGATCTGCGAATGGGCGGATCTTCGAAACCCGGGGCTGTGGAGTCGACCCTCCCGAGGTCTCCTGACAGACTTGTGTCGGACAGTCCAAAGAGGTCACCCGAGCGACCAAAGACTGCCCCGGCGGCTGGAACGCAAGCCGTTCCTTCTCAGGAGGGCTACTCGGAGAGTCAGGCTCAGAAGGCATCCCAGCTGGCGGAGCTACAAAACCCGGTGGTCCCTTTCAGACACGCTATCCAGCGCCTAGACCCGTGCGGCCTGCCTTTAGGTGCACAGGCATGGGAAAGTCTAAATCGAATCTTCTATAGACTGGCACAACAGAACAAGGAGGTCTCGACAAGGGAGCTTATTCTGGCTATTCGTAGCGACGTGCGCATAAAAACCGAAGGTTTGCTGCATCGACCGGTGATTGCCACGGACGACGGTGGTCCTGCAGTCTCCTTGGATGAAGCCCTTCACCAAGTTGAAACCCAAGTACTCGACGGGATCGGACATTTGGAGATGGTATCCTGGGACAGGTTCTACTGGCTGCTTCTCGAGGCACACAGGCACCGAGCAGCTCGGCAGCTTCTTCCTGTCCCTGCTGTCCCTGTTCGACCTGAAAGTCCAATTCCTGCAGTCAAGACTTCGCCTCTGTCGGGGACGAACTGCCCAGTAGACCCGAACGTCTCGCCGGCCGCTTCTATCCAGAACGGGCCTCAGTATTGTGACCGTTTCCGCCCATGCTGTGTCCAGCGCATAAGACTCTCGGCGTCCGCTCCGTGTTCTATCAATTCGCATTTGTTTGCTTGTAAGTTTGCTTGCGTCCGGACTGTCAGCCGTGCCTGCAAGTTTATCTTTGGAAGTTGCGTGCCTCGACATGAGTGCTGGATTGTTTTGAAGCCGTGCCTGCTTGTGCCAGCGTGCGAGTCGAAAGCTAGAATCTAGAACATGCAACGTAGGATGTGTTAAAGCTCGAAAGCAGGTCATTCCTTTGGCCGCCCTTGGGATGTCGAGGGTTGTGTCTGGTAAAACGACAAAGGTATTCAAAAGATCTCCGATGCTTGTGCTTGCGACAAGTGAAGACTTCCGGTGCTTTCTTTACCTTTATTTCAACCAGCGGAGTCGGTGGGTGCATGAGGATCAAGCTGAGGGTTTGGGGAGTGTGGTTCTCGATGTTGAAAGGTTTAAGAGCTTTAACCTTGAGCTTTGTGAACTTTCCGGCGGTACAGTATTCACAACATTTGAAGTTTTAAGCAGAAAGGGTGCGATGGTTGCGACGTGTGTGTTCCTGTGCTTGGCCATGCAGTCACATCGCCTATCCGTGCAGCAATTTAGCTGCTTAATTATCCATCTAACCCGTGGATACAAGCATCTGCATTGATTTGTTTATCCAAGTGCAGAACGCTCCTACTGACATCAGTTTCTGCACGTTGAGCAAACATGTGTGTACAAACTCGACTGATTTCAATCGACTCTAAACATGGGAGGGGCGAGAGCGCGAGCCAGCAGCAGTCTTAGTGTTCTGAAGCACAGCGGTACAGTGCAGGTAGCTTCGTGTGTCCGTGCATGCTTGACTATTATTCATACTCGGTTTGCAAGGCATTACTGTCTCTTTGACTATCTGTCCTTGCTTGCTCTATGCAACATTATGCAACTATCGACCCACATGTCTGCCAATTTGCGCATGAGCGTGCGATTGTATCTTCACACTTCGGCCGGTATGCTGAACTGTTTCTTTGCCTTGGTTGAACTCGCTCGCCCGTTGCTTGCTCCATGACCCTTCCCCCTCTCTCTGTACTCAGGTGGATGGCGCAGGAGTGCAGCTGCAACGAAGAGATGCTGTACCGGCTGTATGAGAAGTTTACATATTGCTGTGGAGGTGACCTGGTGCATGTACCACGTGAGCGATTTTTGCAGGCAGTGCAGAACAGCGGGAACCTGTATGCCACACTCATGACGACACCTTT
This sequence comes from Symbiodinium sp. CCMP2456, assembly GCA_905221635.1. Lineage (NCBI taxonomy): Eukaryota > Dinophyceae > Suessiales > Symbiodiniaceae > Symbiodinium > Symbiodinium sp. CCMP2456. The sequence goes on along the minus strand of CAJNDV010032019.1, from coordinate 132,035 downwards.
ATTGTCAGGGCGTCCGGCCGTGGTGAAGCCGATGAACTGGGGCGATGTGCTCTGGCAGCTTTCCCGCATAGAAGCTCCACTGCTATCTTGGTCGGACATTGTGGCGACAGTGTGCTGGTGCCGAGCCTGGAGCCTTGGGTTGTCAGAATCTGAGGCGTTGCATGTATCGCCTCGGGCTCGACCGAGCTCGGCATCAGCAGCCAAAGCCCGTGTAGAGGCCTTGCTTCAGAATCGGGCCGTAGATGCAGCCGACAACAGAGCCAGGGCTTCACCCTTGCAGCCTTCATTTGATGTGCCAAAGATCGCGCGCATGCAAGACATGCAAAGCCGCTCTCCGCTGGAGACTGTCAGCAGAAGGCTTGCAGAAGCCTCAGGCTCGGGCTGTGAGACGCGGTCGCAGCGATCGAAGCATCCGTGGCTAGACGACTCCGACGACGACGTTCCATCGCGTGTGTCGGTGTCACGAGTGCCGGCCCCGGAAATTCCTCGGCTCTCAAACGAGGCAGGCCATAGCTGCCACAGCAAAAACCAGGGTCAAGCACCCGTGGCTTTGCGGCTGCAGATGCCCGAAGGAAGGCCACCACCAGATCCAAAGGAACTCCAAAGGTTGGAAGTAGAGCTGGCAAGAATACTTAACATGCCAGTGCAAGCTGTTAAGCTCCAGGGCCTGAGGCCCTAGGCCCTAGACTTGTGTTGACACCAGAGGTGCATGTACCATAACCGCATTCACTTTGCTTTGCGGTCGAACATTGGAGGCGACGCAGAAACTCGTGCGCGCTGACCAAAAAAGCCGACATTCCTGAACTTCTTGCCGTTTGGGAATTCTCAGGGGAGCTTGTTGCTAAGTGCGGAAAGAGCGGAAAGACAAAACACACAAAAGAGGGCCCAGGCCCAGGCGGGACGAAGTCGGGCTCGGGAGCCTTCACAGGCTCGGGTGCTGTGCCTTCGAGAGCTTGGCGTCCGGCTCGTCTGGTCATGTGCATAGCTCCCTTGCTTGGCATGCGCGAGGCTTCGTGAGTTTCGCGCGGGGATGGACATAGGCTATTTTCCAGGCAGGGCTGTTTCTTCCTCACAGGCTCGGAGTGCTTCAGACGGCTTGATGATTTCGAAACAAGGAATTGTGAAGTCGGTAGCTTCGGCACAGTGCAAATTTCGGCGTTGATTGTCACATTACAGACATCATAGCATGATTCATCGCCAGTTCTTGGCGAGCATCCTTTTAACAATTGCCTCGAGCCACGGCACACTTACCCCTTTCGACCATGCAAACTGGAGAGTGGATGGGCTCCTTGGCTCATGTGAGACGAAGTAGAAGACTCATGAGGGCAAGGAAGAGGCAGCGGCAAGCGCCCGCCAAACAGCGCTGGCGCAAGCCCCGGTCGCACTTCCTTCCGAAGCGAAACCGTGGTGTTGCGCATGTGAACAAGGGCCTTGACCACAGAGATCCTCTAGCAGACTCTTCGGGGAGGGCCAGGTGCGTATAGGACTTCTTTACAGAGTTCGGGTGCGCAGCACTACACCTGCAAGGCGGGAGTCGTCGACGCATGGCTCATCATGAGCTGCTGCTACGTTCAGCTCCACAAGGCATGCTGGAAATCTGCCGAAGACCTAGATGGGGCCTACGAGTCGTCTGGACACCATCGAATCTACTGTAAACTTTTGCAAATACGACCAGTCCTAGTCCTTCAAACCAGTCCTTCAACATGAGTATACATGTATCTTGATTTGGCTATAGACCCAGCCGACCTTGCGCTTGCAGGGAGGCTATGCAAGCTCTTCCTGTGCTGGCTCGCTATCGGGGGACACTTGAACCGCACTGGCCCCAAAGCTCAAAGTCTGCTGCTTGCAAGCTAGCCATCTGTCCAGTGGAAAGGAGCCAGTGGAGTCTCTGACAGCGATGTGGTGGGTGTGGCATCGCACACACCTCAGTGGCCCACATCTTACGACAAACCCTTGCTGGCGTAAGCTGTTGACCGCACAGGCACTTGTTCGGATCTAGTCGGATGTGCTGAGCTCATCCTGCGAAACGACCAGTGATTCAAGAGCTCCCAGAAGGGTTTCTTGAGACGCTTCCTTGAAAGCCAAGCGAGGTCGGACCCTGCCGTGAATCGGCGGGCAGCCGAAGAGTATTGGAAGGCGCTTTTGCGGACTACAGCACTCCGAAATTCACGACATGCCTGCAGCAAGGCCAAAGACCTACAAGAAGCACAGCATAGGTCCAGACTGGAAGCAGTGGCAAAGGCCCGGTGCCCGAGAAAAGTTTCAGGTCTTGTGCCATGTAGAGCTGGAGAGGCGGCAGGGCGACAGCTCCAGCTAAATGCGCATCAGCCTTACCTGTTGATTCACGCCTTTACGGAGGCTGTACGTGGATTGCTTGTTCGGTTGGCCACTCGATTGGTCGGTCGGTTCTGGTTCGTTGGTGTTCGGTTTGGGGGTCGGTGGATTTCATGCTGCCTCGATCTCTGGCTGCTGAAGGCCTCCGTACGATGTCTTCACAACACCGCCATACGTCAACATAGTGGATGCAGCCTCGGAAGCTTTTTACATGCAATGCACTTGTAGCAGGGTGGTCTCTTCTGCCCTGGCTTGCCAAGGTCTTTGACTCCCATGATTCCAATTGCGATGTGAACTTTGAGCGCGAAGCTCTCCTTGTTGGTCTTGTTATGACGCAGAAAGGGTAGTTTCTCTGTAGGAACTTGGCTGCAAGATGCTGCATCTGGTCAGGTCACCTCCAGTTACGGACCCACTTCAGGTGGGATATCCTGCGGACGGCCAGGATCCTCAGAAGCTGAAGCACAGTGATTCCCCGATGCCGCCGATGCCGTGTGAGGTACTGCGTCCTTACGTCAAGGAAACATGGCATGTGCGAGACCCAGACAGTCTGTTTTTGCTACAGAAATGTGCAGTTCATTCCTAGGGTCAGGAGATGAAGTCTGCTTGCCACATGCTTCTTGTGATCTTCTTGTGTCCCCGAATACAGCTTAGGAAGTGCATACTGCTTCAGGGACGGAGGAAACTAAACAAGGGAGAATCCACGGAGACTGTAGAGAAGGCACAGCTAAAAAAAAGACGAAGTGCCTGGCTGCTGTCCCTCTTGTTTGAGCCCGGAGCCAAACCGACAGCCGATGCAATCTCGTGGTTCCCTCTGCTTTCCGAGAGCATGTCCCAACCTGGACAGGCAGAGTATGCCGTGCCGTGCAAATTGTGCTCCACCTCGCACGGTAGGAAAAGGCGACCAGACGCTGAGTCTGACCTCTGAATACCAAGGATGAAACAAGATGAGCCCCGTGTAAGCTCCCCTAATGCCTCCTCCTGGCACTTAACAAAGACTTGCTCAAGCTGATGGTGAGGCGGTGTGGCACCCGCACGTTTCGTTTTCACAACTTCTGACTTGCCGGCCTACGAAGATATGCCTGGGCCTTAGCTTCCCATCTTGCTGAATGCACAGGCGAGGCTTTGATGATGCTTGGACGCCTCGACAAGATGACTACCCCTTTCTGCTGTGGGTACTCTCCAGGGCTGATGTCTCATTGGAGGCCACAAGCTGCTCCATTCGATTCCGTGCTCAAGTCATATCATGCAAGATTGCCCCTCTGCAAAGCCGAGCATCAGTCACAGTGCATGAAGTCATGCGAGAGCTGTTGCGACGCATCAGGGACATTGTGGCCTATAGTTTCACAGTTAACGAAAGCTTTGAGTTTTTGTGTGTGTGTGTGGGGGCTTTGTACTACATGCCGTTTTGAGTACATGCTTTCCACATCGATTGCAGGATGCCCAGAATGTTTGGGTGTCTCCTAACGAAGACCCCCGAAAAAGCCGAGCCCCTCAAGATTAGCCACGGCAGTGTTCAGTTTTTCGCGCACACAGGCATGCACGGTTCCAGGACGACTTTCGCAGACCACTCACATCCAGCATATGCACGTCAGCAAGCCTCAATCCGCGGATTGATCAGCGAGCAACGTCGGGATGGGCGGGTGGGTGGGTGGGTGGCTGTGCGTGTGCATACGGCTTTTATTGTTGTGTTGTTGTGTCTTCTTGGCGGGAGTTAATCACCTTACAGTTTCTTATGCTGTACGAATGCGATTATCACTATTGCCACTGAACTGTTAGCATACACAACTTTTGGTACCGCATGAGTGGTCCTGTCAGTCTTTCGATCTGCTGCTCCTGTCCTTTTACTATGGTCTGCATCCATAGCGTGAATGTGATTGCCAAGTAATTGCCATACGTTGCCACTGCCGTAGCAGAGCTGTTGGTACTTCTATTGCCTGTCTAGCACTGGGATCACCACTGCTGCTCCTTATGTCCGAAGCTAGCACTGTCAATTGTTAGAATGGCTTTATCTTTGTCAGCAATATCACTGCTGTGCACAAGAGCTTCCTGACCCAGATCATCCTTGATCAGCACCCGACTACGTTTGCTCGTGTGGTGCCAAGGACGGTCGATGCCAAGATGCAGGCCTCGCATTGCGAGTCTTTCGAAGTTCGTCCGACATTTCCAAGATTCTACTGCTGCCATGTCGTGTCACGTCCCAGATACGCATCACATGCTCGGAAGCCTTCTTCGTAGAGCAAGAGCCTCGGGCGATGGAGTCTGGAACGTGGTTTTGACCCTGTCTTGACCACCATCAACTATAGCGTAGAGCGGAAGCAAGTGCGGCCAGTCTGACTTTCGAGAAACGGCATGCTTTCTTTTCTGATGCTCGTTGTTGTGACGCTCGTTCCGGCTTCTTCATGAATTCGCGTGGCGGCACCGTGAGGTCACTTACTTGCGAAAACGTCCTGGATGCGACTGGCGACTTCCCCCGGATAGAAGGATGCCGCTTCCAGGATCACGAGGCTGGATCTCGGATGAGTACTCTCCATTGTCATAGTCACATGATTGGAAACAGGCCCGCTTGATTCTGCAAACACGCCTTAGAAAGCGTTCGGGGCCTAGTTTGGAAAACGAGGCAGCCGGCAAAGACGCTTCAATCCGGCATGTGCACCGTAGATCTGGTGATTCAGTGATGGCTGTTCACGTTCCAACTGTCCACACGAAGCAAGCAATGCTGTACCTGTGACACCAAGAATCCATGTATTCCTTGACGCTCAAGCTGCTGCTGCCCTTGCCTTGGAACGAACCGAGACTTGCCGTCGGTCTTGATGTGTCATGAGTCATAAATTTCGAGATCGAGTTGCGTTTGAACTGAGGCCTCCAGGCAGAATGACAGCAGCTCAGAACAACTATGTCTTCACAACGGAGCAAGGGTCCAAGTTGAATGCATCTGCTTGAAGAAGTTGGCTTACTGCTTTTCCCTCCCTCCTGGCTCCCGCTTGCATCTTTGCAGGTTTGACCCGATGACGGTGATCGAGGGTACGGAAACTTCGATCGATCTGGGCTACACGGCCTGCTCCCCGATGCCTTCAGAGGAACTGCACGGTTTGCATCACACAGATTTAGCAGCTTCTTCCTCCGAAGGTGCCACACGCCAAAGATGACACCGAGTACCCAGGGAGCTATCAGACCCGAGGCCCACCCCACGACGCGCATGCTTCGCATGTCGGGTCAGACAGCCGAAAGCAGGCTACATCACTGGCTTTTTCTACGGAGCATGGACTCCCACGCCAGATGTCAAAGCCTCAGCGTTTTAAGATTGCTGGAGCAGACGTGCTGAGTCCTAGTCACCCTGGTCTTCAAGGGGCGGATGCTCATCACCTTTGGCCTCCGTACCTTCGGCTTTATGAACACGGAGTACAACATCGACGTTGTGGCATATCCAACCAATGCGGGGTCCTGAGTGCCAGGGCTGGCCACGGCAGCCTATTTGATTCTAATTTCGTGGGCCTGAGCGTGAGCTTCTCAGCCTGCTGTGACAAGTCAGGTTTGGAAACTCGGTACTCCTGGGACTGATTGCGAGGACTACGGGCCCACACCTGAGTGACACATGCCCATCGGCATTCTCTTCGCAGCTGGCGAGCGGCCTCACATTGGCAGAGGCAGCCGCATGTTGGCACAACTTGTCGCCTCAGGCCAGCTTCGCAAGCACAAATCACGGAATTAGTGTATTTCTTCTGTTGGGAAACGTTTATTTAGCTTACCGCTTTGCCCTAAGATCATGGGGGATGCGTGATGCGTGCGCAGATGGAATCTTGATGCTTCCATCAGTGGTAGTCCCATTCTTGCGTGTTTTGACTTCGCTGTGGTTCTGACAGATGCAAACGGCTGCGGCCATGCAGGTCTTTCCAAGGAGCTTTAGCATCAGAGCTGGAACCCTGGAGCGAATTCTGGTGTTACTTTGTCAAAGCGCGCGTGTTTCGTTCGTGCAGGGCAAATGGTTTCCGCCTAGACGTGGGCCGAAGCCTTTTGGGAAGCCTGTCTCGGCTACCCTCGGCTGCCATTTGGCTACCCTGCAACATGTGTGCTTGCCGCTGAGGCACAACACCCATGAATAATTTGGGCACCCAGGGCGCTGCTGAAGTTACTTTGCGGAGCTCCCAGCAGCCGAAAATGTTGTTTTTGGCGGCAGAGCGGCCAGAGCGTGCTCGGTGCAAGGGGCATTCCGAAGCCGCCGACTGCTGTTAACATGCGCCTTCCACAGAGCTTTGGCAACCCACTGTACTGCCTGTCCGGATCGGTTCGACCGCCGAGGTACTGGACGGCCACATCTTTTCGAATCGATCAGGAGAGGGGGGGGGGGGGTGATTCCCGACGGTCGGCACAGGGGCATCCTCACCGGATGACAATCAATATACACTTGGTCATTCCTCCATACCAACGACAAAGTACATGTCAGTCAAGGAAGGACGCAGGAGCGGGTGGAGGGAATGAAGCAAGGAAGGAGGGGGACCGAAGAAAGGTGATCAACTGCGGCTGCGATTTGAGAGATGTGATCAATGAGGGGCAGGGTTTAAGAAAAGTATAGGAAAGTGATCTGCCGCCATCGCTGGCCTCATGGGCGAGCCGGTTTAAGAGTTGTGATCCGCCACCATCGCCGAAAGGGGGGCGGTTTAATGAGATGTGACCAGCCCCCATCGCCTCATGAGGGGCTGGTTTAAGAAATATGATCAACCCCATCGCCCCGCCCAATGGGGGGGACGAGTCCGCGAAATTTGATCCGCCGCCGTCGCTCAAACACGCGGCGCGTTCAATGAGATAAGAGGTGTGATCAACTGTCATTGCCATGCGCATCCCTGCGCCACATCGTGAGACCTGGGGCTGCTGGGCAAGTTCTAGATTCTAGTTGATGGTTGGGCAGTTTTTTCTGATGGATAGATGCAAGGTGTTTCGATTGTGAGAAGTCCTTAATTGACGACCACATGCTGGCAGGATCAGCTGCCACAGGAGCCTTTTACAGTCTTTAGCGACAGGCCTGTGAGTGTCGGTGCCTCTGTGACGTCGCTTTATGAGATTTCCGCAGGGGGTCTTTTCATGCGCATAGGTCATGGGAACTCCGACTGGTCGAATTGCAGCGTCCCGGACTTAGCAAAATCTGTCGCCACATCGATGTTGCTGATTTGTTGTTGTAAATACTGTTCTGCCTGGAAAGCACTCTGATCAGGTTTGAACGAGGTGATGTCGATGTGGAGCAGTGGGCCCGAAACTGAGCATGCATAACAGACCGCAGGTTCCCAGCAGGTGGGCCACGACCATCGTGTGGAAGCTTCTGAAGAGCCCTCGCTCGTCCGAGTGCGCAGTTTCTGGCTCCATGCGGATAGTGCCACAAAGATGGTTGAGAGATGGTGGATTCAGTAGCTAGTCAAAGCTGAGAAAAGCAAGATGTTTTGGGCCTGCAACCAGCAGCGCTGTTCATCCAGCGTGTGCGACTCAAACTGTCGCGTCTCAGAGCTTACTTTTTTTGGTGCCCAGGAAGAGGCCGGGGCCCAACCCAGCAAACTGGCTTCAGAGATTGCACCCGAGGCGCGGCCAGAGTTCAACTTCGAGAACGGCGAGTCCTACATCGGCCAGTGGGTCGGTACGGAACGGCACGGCCAAGGTGTGCATCGTTGGCCGAACGGTGCCAAGTACGAGGGTCAATTCGAAAGAAACCGTGCAAGTGGGCAGGGGACGTTCCAGTTTCCGAACGGTGGGGTCTATGAAGGCCAGTGGAAAGCAGATCGAGCGCACGGACACGGCAGCTACAGACACTTTGACCAAGCATCATACGATGGCCAGTGGCGCAACGACAAGCAGCACGGCGAAGGAGTTGAGCTTTGGCCAGACGGTGCTCGATTCGAAGGTCAGCACCGTGAAGGTCAGAAAAGTGGCAAAGGCAAGCTGCTGTGGCCGGATGGCTCCAGCTACTCCGGCAACTTTGAGGGTAACACACTGCATGGTGATGGTGTGTATCGCTGGGCAGACGGTAAAGAGTACAGTGGCCAGTGGGCCAAAGATCGCATGAGCGGTGCCGGCTGTTTCACCTGGCCAGATGGACGAGTTTACACTGGCCAGTACCTCGACAATCAGAAACATGGTCACGGTATGATGCGGTGGCCGGATGGGGGGCTCTACGAGGGCCAATGGGCCAAAGGGCTTCAGCATGGAAGGGGAACACACACCTCCTCATCTGGGGCATGCTCTTCAGGCACGTGGGATGCTGGCCGCTTCATAGGCTGAGGCTTGTACCACCAGAGCTGACTCCATCGGTGCTGAGCGAGTGTGGGATAACGGAGCGCAAAGCCCTCTGAATCCCGTGTCCGACGTGCCAGTATGAGCCAGCGTAGTGGTTGCGCGCATGCAAGAAAAGCTTCCGACATCCGAGCCAGTGTCATGTTTCGCAGATCCTAAGCACACTTCGGCGGCACGTCTGAGCGATCAGGTGGTCCTGGAGTTCAAACCGGGCAACACAGTCATGCCGGGGTCCCTAACAGCGACCCAGTGCCAGCAGGCGGTTATTGCCTAGTCCACTCGAACCGGAGAGGCCTGCAACGGAAATGTCTGGCATGATCGTCATCATGCCTCCGTCCACCTTCACCATTGTTGCGAGCGCCGCCCCACAACTGCAGGGGGCACAGGCACTCGCAAATGACGCCTCGGCGACTGTGAGGACAGCATGTGCAGTTATTCCCAGGCCTTCGACCAACTACAACGAGCTCCCATGCACGTGCATGCCCCAGCTGCATGGCCGGAAGACTATGCACGGCAAGGGTCCTTTGCAAGGTCTTGGCCAGAAGCTGATCGCCTGGCAGGGCCGTAGCCACAGAGACTGTCGGGTTTTCGTGATACGGCTTGCTCTGAGACTGCTGAGGCGCTGGGTTTGTCCACTGGCAGACTCTGCTCCTTTTAAGGAGACCACATATGGTGTTCGGCTGAAGGCGCATCGGTTTGCAACTGAACCTTGATTCTTGGCTCTGCGAGTTTGCACAAGGTCCGGAATCCTGCACAGCCCGGCGCGGCCAGGTCCTGGCGTGTCTTCCGCTCGGCTTCCTCTCGCTCTGGTTAAACGTGAAACATTTGAACACCTAAGATTGAGCTGTGGGAGCAAGACGCCGCCAAGCCAGCCTCACACCCGGAGCGCCCGGAAGGCCTGGAGATTGCTTGTGAAGCAGCCCACGTCAGGTTTCCGCGACTCGTGGGATCCGGGGCATGGAGGTGCTGGAAGCTCAGGGAAACTAAGGGTGCATTTTTTTTGTATGACTGTGCACACCCATTGCCGGCAGAAGAATGTGAGGTCTGGTCCCATGCAGGCGGCCTTGTCGCAGGAAAACCAGCTTCTGGACAGCCTGAAACTCACATTCGTGCATGAACACTTGCACCGGGACGGTGCAGCGTGAAGGCCTGGAACTAAGCTGAGGCATCAACACTGTGCGGTTTGACATTATTCCATCACAGCCAATCGGCAATGTCCCCAACACCCGATTGCGCGTTCTGGCAGGGACCCGAGAATCTGCCGCGTATCTGAGCTGTGGAGCTTCATCTCTTTCTCTTCTCTCCAGGCTCCACCTGGCTTCTTCATCATCAAGCGATGCAGGGCGCAAAGGGCATCTGTTGGTATGGCATGCACAATTTCTGGAATAAGTTCTCTGGTGGGTGTGCATGGGTGTACGTTTTTTTCTGGCTGTGGTGGCAAACCACGATCTGTCTTGTCGAGTCCGTAAAGCAAGGGGAACACGAGGAGGTTATTGCCTTTCTGTTGAGGTCTGAACTTCATGCCGATTGAGCTGCCAGATGCAGAATGTATAGGTGACCCGGCCGACGAGCACATCGAAGATGAGTCAAGAAGTGATGGGTGATTTCATGGCCTCGGAGGATCCGATTCCAACTCCTTTGAGCTGGTCTTCTCGGAGCCCGGCGGGGGTGTTTCTTCCATCTGATGCGTTGCTCCTAGACATCAGTCAGTATTCAATGAGCTCCAGGCGCAATCCAGGCAGGCGTGCAGTATTCCTTCTCGCTGCAGGCTGGAACAGAGCGAGACAAGCGCAGAGAGGTTTCCAGCATGTCACTTCGCATCTGTCGCCAGATGCAGAACCCAGTTGACTACATACCTGATGACCTGAACGTATGGTCTTTCGACACGCTGAGACCAGACGGAGTTGCTCGAGTTTGGGTCCTAAACGTTTTGCACCAGCGAAGCTCCAAGACATGGGTAGCACGGCACATCTCTTCAACCAGCAGAGCTCAGGACACGGCCCGTTCTCCGGGCTTCTTCCTGTATCCATACGCGCCACTAGATCGAGTTTAAAGGTCTACAATCGGTCATCATTCACGCAGCGATCGGTGTCCTGGTCGAGCCAAGGTTCTCATCCTTTGTGGTTGTGGCGCTCATGCGCAAGGCCGATGACTAAGCCGCTCCTCCGAGCGCGCTGGTGCATTAGGTGGCAGAGGCTTTTGAAAGAGCAGGGATGCTGCGGCCAATACTCAGTAGATTTTACAAGACTGGCTTTGTCACCGCCCTTTGCTTCGCAGCCTGGCCCACAAACTGTGGTGATCCGCTTTGTGTCGCCACTGCCAGGGTCTTACAATTTTTTTGCTGTTCCGCATGCCAGCATGCCAGCATGGCGAAAGAGTAGGCAGATTCCAGGCTGATTCCCTTCGACGACTACATTCGCATTCGTGCTCCAGAAGGGGTCGCCTGGTACACTGCTGACCTGCAGTTCAGCACGGAAGCTGCGGCGGACTCGGGCGCGTTCTTCATGAAAACACCGTGTCGAACAGATATGTCTCGGATACGAGGCGCTGACACAAGCAAACCTCCTTGGAGCTCAAGACCCCACTGTTGAGTTTGAAACACCAAATGCCTTCGACTCGGCCGGTGTGTTTGATGTCAGTCGGAGTCCCTGTTAACTCCCAACCAATCTGAGGAGCTGGCGGTTCAACTCACCACGACTGCTGAAGCCAACTTCGAGCTCTGAGCCCAGTTCGACGGATATTGATATGTATTACTGTATTCTTGATTTTGCAGTTCAGGCTGTGACTATACGGAGAATGACAAGTTGCTGCGTGACGGTGTGACAGTATGCATCCAACGCAGGTATGGTATGGCAGCGCGTGCTGAAATTCCACAATCCACGTTCTCCGCTCGGACGATGTGTTTCTTGTAAAAGCTTGCCGACGTTTGTGGTTTGACAGGCCTGTGCCCAATGCATGGTGGATTGAACAGTTCCAGCCTTGGCTAGCCGGCCAGCCTTCGTGCATTCGTTCGAAGATGTTCGAAGTCTCAGAAGATGATATTTTTCTCAGCCCCGCGATTGCGAGGTATCGTCGAACGGGCCTTCCGGCGCCGAACAGCTGGAGATACATCGCTTCAAAAGGTGCTGCAGGATTCAAGACGCAAGTCTTGGTGAACACAAGAGCACGCAAGCTCAGTTTCCCAGCCGTGCAACTGTCCCAATTGTCCCATAGATTAATTCAACGTGTCTGAGGTGGACCCGTTCAACATCGTAGCAGAGGGCTGGCAGAATCCGACTCTCTTTGTGCCTGGGCGGATTCATGATTCCTACCAGCCTGGACCAGAACAGTACCGGACTTGAACCTGTGTATTGAGTTGAAAGACACTGCGCCAGGAGTGCAAACGCTCACACCGCCGGCATGCAGATTAGATTTGCCCTCCGCCAAGATAGCGTAGAAACAACAGCTATGCCGTGGATCAAACCGAAACTTTGGAAAATGCCTGATAGCGGTTCTCTGGTCCCTGGTATTTCGATGGTCCTCTGTGGTTCGGTGGCCCAAGTGCAAGCAGAGCAGTTTTTGCAGCATCTGTTCGTTTTCTGTTGTTTGATCCCTTTCCGGTTCCTTATCCTGGCCGTCTGGTTCTAAGGTCCCCTCCCTGGTCCTGGCCTTGACTCGTAATGATGGATCATCTGATCTCGAAGGTTTGCATGTCGTTCATAACTCTCTGGTTTTTTGTGGTAACGGCATTGTCAGCGCAAGCGATGACAACTTGCCGGTAACGCATGCAACTCCTTGGATAGGGACGAAAGCCAGACCTGCATACCTTATTGTTGTATTCGGATGTGTGTGTGCGAGGAAGCGAGGAAGTTAATTTGCCTTGGCAACTTGTCAAGGCCTTGGAATGTTCACTGGCACAGCAGTCGTTGAGTGCACATTGCAACTTCCTAATGATACGCGTCAAAAACGTATCATGGGGATAAACAGGGAGGCCACTCATGCCTGCCCTGCACGCCGTTTCCCCAGATGCGCCCACTGCATCCCGCTGTCACAGTCGAGAGTGCGTATGTGAGAGAGAGAGAGAGAACGCACGTTTACGACTAGAAGCAAAGAATATCGATAGGACCCTAGAAGCTATCAAATGTATGACAGGTCTGGATACAGCATAAGCAGAGCTCAAAGCCACCCACCAACGAGATGTCTCTCAATAAAACCACGCACGAAAAGCGGGACCGCTGCGGGATCACTGCCACTCGGCAATCCTGGCCTATGGTTCGGCTTTGCCAACACCCGCAAAACTGGGCACCGACCAGCCCAGTTGCGGTGAAATGAAGTGATGAAAGGCCAAGTTGGTTAGACCAAGAAGTCCGTCTCACAGAGAGGCTGTAGGAGCACCGCCACAGAGACTTTGGCATGCAAAGGGACTGCCATGTGGGAGCCAAAACACCAGTAGAGAATCCCACTGTCAGGTGTTTGAGACGACAATGGAAGTCTGGAACTCAGCGGATGTTCAGCTTTCTTTTGCGCGCAGCTGCACTTGCAGACCTTGGCTTGCCCACTTCGCCTGTCACGGTCGTAATGTCCGAGCTTGCAGGTCATGCCGTTCCTGCGAGCTACGGCATCAGGGTGCGATGCGAGCCTATGCACATGCTGCATGTGTAGCCTTCAACCGCGATAGGACAGAGCTCATACCTGCGATGCTCCTGGTGGAAGCACCGCCCGGGCAGATGCCTCGTGAGACCGATTTGACTTGCCATCACTGAACCGTATTCCCGAGGTTCACCTACATTTGCCCATTGTCGCCAACTGTGTATATGCCGACATACTCTATCTCGTTGCCGAGCGACGTGACGTGCAACGTGGATCACAACACCTTGGCCAACCGAAACAAGCACCTTGGTTCGAGTTGGCATTTGTTGCAACGCTCTGTGCATCTCTGCTTGGGCTGTCGAGGCTTTTCCTGGAGCTCCCTTCAGGTGTGCAGGTGAGGAGATCTCAGCCTGAACTTGCCGTGCTAACTCTCGCAGCACCAAGGGAGATACACGATATGCCTTCACGATCGACGTTGTGAATGCGAGGTCGGAGTCAGCTCAGTTACATTTGCTCGTTGAGGATGGGATGTTCCAGCCTGGAGGTTCATTGACCCTCTGCGAAACTTCTTCCGATTGGCCACGATGCTTGATGGTGAGGCACGACAGCGCTTAACTAGCAACAGCCGGGAAGCCAGCACATTTGTGAAGATGGCACAATCAGTGCTGTCACATGCTGACCACGCTTTTGCGGCCTGTACACGAAGCCGATCCGGCTCCGCATGCGCCAAGTCAGAGAGCAAAAGCCATGCCGGCATACCCGTGAGCCACGTCGCTGATGCTTTCAAGGGCTGCCTGGCATTGGTTATTGTTTCCGGGAGAGGGGGATGGCCACAAAAGGTTACCGGAACATTCGGCAACATCAGGGTAGCATTTCGGCGGCCGCGCGAGTTGCCAGAGACACGTTTCCCTGTGCTCCGTGCAACATTCCACGCTTTCTAATCTTCGTTTGTATCACAGGGGCATGTGAGATGTTGTTGGAGAACCATATAAACCGACACGAAGCTGTTGAGGGCTGCCTCCACGGCATCAATGTTTGCGCCAGGGCTTTGGGCTTCGAGGTCTCTGTTGCAAGGCGAGCATTCGTTTCGACTTTCATGGAGTTTTCACGGGATTGTTCGGACTGTTCTGACATGCACATACATGCACCATAAGGTCCTGCTTCCAGGCCCATAGAGTAGTGCCAAGGTCGGGTTATTGGGGGATTACGGATACATCGTTGGCAACATTTTCCATGTCCGCCCCCCCCATTCAGCCCAGGGCCATCCCGACATGTTGCGCCAGTGTCTTCGGGGTGCCCATCGCTCACATGCGAAAGCAATTTCATACACAAGCGTGTTGCACCCAAGTCCATCGCTTCCAACAAAAACGTGTTGCACACTGAGGCCACAACACTTGCGGCGCTTATCCTGTGTGCCAGCCGTGGCCACGCAAGGACCTGCTCAAGCCTGCAGCAATACGACCCTCGGAATACGGGTAGATGAGGAACTGGTTGAAGCCCTTCGCGTAGTCTTCTAATGCTTCTAATGTCCGTCCCCACGACAAGGAGTTCAGCTTCCGTTTTAGCTCAGGTCGATTGGGCTCTCGTATGGACATCAAACTGCCGGCCTAGCGGAATCGTGGATACGAACTTCTCTTGGTTTGACACGTGCACTTGGATTGATTGCGACTGTTTGTGGGGTGCCTTGTCTGCGCCAGTGGCCACCGACGAGCTGGCACCCTGTCTGGAGGAATCTGTTGCTAAGCAGCTGCTGGGTCAGGAGTCTCAGCATTGAAAAGCAGCCTGTTCGACCATCGAATCATTCACCCGGTTTTTTCGCGGCTGCTGTTGTGCAGCAGGCCCGCGCTTGAATTCGTCGTCCACTCCCCATCGGTTTGTTTTTGTCAACTTGAACCGACCACAGTGGCTAAAATTCAGACTATGCCTATGCACTTGGCCTTGGGTACTGAATAGCAAGCAGTCGCTTGCTATAGCGTGCGGAGGCAGCCTTAACGCTTTAAGGGTTTCCCTGATGATCATGTTGCTGGAGACAATGCAGTGGGCAGCTGTACTTTGAGTTGTGTTCTTGAATTGAAGTGACTATGAGCTTGCCAACTCTGACACACATGTTTGCCTAGTCCAAGGAGACGAAATGGTTCCTGACTTCGCTATTCAGAACTTGCAGGACGCAAACCGACGAGCTATCCAAGCCGTGCGGCAAATGCGACAAATACAGAGATTTCAATCAATGCGGAGCACTTGAATGAATTTCAAAAGCGGTTTCAAAGGGTGCATGGCGGTGCGGACGATGCCTGCAGCTAGTCCTGCAGCTTACTTGTTCCATGTCACCAGTTGGTCATGTCGTTTCACTCCCACACATAGTGTAAGAAGTCTCACCCCAGCCTGCATGCTCACAATCACCCGGCGGCCAGAATCCGCAATGAGCGTACCTTGGCGACCCACTTCACGGAAGTTGGCTTGTGAGAGGGGCACCGGCAGTGCCCTGCAGCACACTGCTTCCTGCATTTCGCGTGTCAGGTCGTCGAAGAAGGACAGGCAGCCGGCTTTCAGACAGAAGCCCAGATAGAACATCAAGAGACAAGACAATCTGATGGATGGCGGTGCCCTTCACTCACTCCACGCAGTTTTAGCATTCCCAAGGCTCGCCCAGAGGATGGACAACACACGCTACATGCAGTTTGAAATTCGGGAGGACTGATTCTTTGTACTGGCGGTCTGGCCTTCAAAGCGCACCGCACTGACCTGTCAGGACCGCGTGGTTGAAGCAACATCAAATGCCGCTGGCTTGAAATTTCTGCAGACGTCGCTTGTTTTTGCAGTCTCCATGACGGAGCGGGCTTGCAAGGTGGTCTCGTTTGTGATTGGCACAACCCTGGCTGTCACGGAACCTTCAGTGCCGTGGCACGTTCTTGATGATCTTCAGTGCAGCCGGTCTTGCCAGCAACCGCTGCCTGTCACAATCCGCGTTGAATTAGTGCTTACCCCGAGGTTCTGGAGGTCCGCGCTCCTGTCACGGTCTTAGGTCTTTGCTGGTATGACTCAAGTTCACTCAAGTTCTTGCTGACTTACGGCTTAGCCAAATGTCATGATGTCACTCTGATCTGTGCTGAGATCGGGTTCATTTTCGCGGATGCCTGCGATGGCTTGGCTCGGCTGCCCAGTTCATGGCGCTGTAGAGGAACAGCGACAGTAGAGTTAGGAGGAGAGGCCGGAAGGCAGATCTAAGAGCGTAGCATCGCAAAGAAGGCTTGTTAATTGTTAGTACAAATCCAGGCAGTGTGGCGATTTGCCGAAACATGTTTAGGTTGGCTGGGCCACGTGGATACCATTGATGCGCATCGGGCCACAAATGGATTTATGTCCGGCCTTCAGCTGCCGTGGATGCACGAAGTTCACGAAGTGAACACGAAGTGAAGTGGAATTGAATTTGCGGCTCGAGGCCAGGGAATGGGCGCAGCAGATGCCAGCATGCAGCACATTGCAAGAGTCACGATCGACAAGCCCTCAGCTGCTGCGACTCCTGGCTTGTCACCAGTGCCTTCCTTTTTCTAAGCTTTGAATGGCTAAGTCGGGCTCGTGGGAACTTGGAGACTACGGACTTTTTGCAACGGCCGGGCTCTCACACAAGAAGCCCTTCACCGTTCCTATGCGACTGCCCATGTTGAGACGAGGTGCAGAATCCCATGTTTACCCCAGCACGAAACTTTTGGGGCTTTACGCGATCTGCTCAGTTTCTCCCAGCATGTCTTCAACCTTGGACATTCGCAGCGACTCTGCAGAGCTTCCCACGCAAGTTTGGCTTTTTGAGACACTTCGAGGATTTATGACAGCAACATGTTGCCCCTCATGTCGGAGTCTTGGGTGCTGCCCTTAGAGCAGTCATGGACAAGTTGCGACGACGTTACTACCATAGACTGTTAGGCTTGTTCGAGTTCTGTTTCAGGTGTTCGGCTTCCAGATCCAGGTGGTGCAGCTTTCCCAGATATCCTGCGCAACCTGAAATCGACAATTTTGCCGGCCACCACCCAGCATATCAGGTTGGACCCACGGCTAAAAGCTTACAACCAAGGCAACGGCACCAGCCTCAGTCGAAACTTCCTCAGCTCAGTACCCTCGACAGATGCCTCTTCGAGGTGTTGACGGCGAGGCTGCCATCAACTATGTGGACATCAGTTTCATGCTGAGCACGAGGCGGATATCCCCAAGTCCGAGTTGCAAAGGGTATTGCATCCAGACAGGTTTGCACGGAAAAAGTGTCAAGGAAAAATAAAATATCTGCTGTCAACAATTAAGCGTGTCCCAAGTTTAGTCAAGCTTACGAACTAGCAGTCCCATTGCTGGCTACAGGATTCCACCGGAACCCAGCCGCGCACATTCGATAGCAGTTCCCTGAGCACACAGGAAAGCTCCAGCAGTTCCTGCATCATGCGGAACAAATTTGCTGTGGGATCTTGAGGTTGTGACAGCTCCGACTGGCTTCTTCTTTCCCAGCATCTGCCGGGTTCTAAGCAGACCCTTGTTCCGACCATATCCTTGCATGGACCTTGATAATTAAACTGATTCAGAGAGAGTAGCCATGGACCTTCCCCTTTGTGTGGGGGAAAACGGCCCGGGGAAGTCTCGATCCCAACCACAAAGGCGGCGCAACTCGCGCCTCGCCAACCCATCCCAAGCGGCATGTTCTGTCTGCACCACTCCAAGTCATCCGGCATGGCCGTGCCTTGATTGGTTTTGCATTTTACCGACGGCTCAGAGGTTTTGGGTGATTTGCTGCTGCACGGAAACAGTCTACGATCATGTGCAGGTTGACGCACCCAGCTCAGCTGTGGTAGAGGGGCAGCTTGCCTGCTCGGCCAACATGCCCCTACCAAAAGGTTGGCAAAACAGGGTGCAATTGATAACCCGGGCGCTCTCACCATAAATGTCCCTGAAGCACAAACAGCGCCGCTGTTCGCTAGTGGTAGAACACAAGCTCCCACGAGGTCCAACTCTAGAAGAAGCAAGCGTTGTATATCGAATGTACATGTGTACATCGGCTTTGTTCCGTGCCCAAGCCGGGCTCAGCACCCTTGCACCGTCATGCTGGCAAACAAGCCTCTTTGCACAAGTGGCATTCTGCTTCTGCATGTCGAGTTTACATCGCAGTTTCACCATGCCAACTTGAGGTCAGAGCTTCACGATCGACACATTTACGCCACATCCTGGGCTTGTCAAGCAGCTTCCCACCGTTCGCAAGTTCCGCATGTGTTCTTTTGCAATACCGGGTCGCCGGCTTGCAGGCCGGGCTTCATTGGATTGCCGAAAGGATCTGGCTGTGAGGGAAACAATGGCAACGTCCTACAGCCCATGCCTCGGCTTTCTTACGGTCGCGTGCACAGCTCAACAGCTGACAGCGTTTGCCTTTGAGGGTGACCGTCCCCTTCATGCGCGAGCTTCGGCGGCGGACTCAAAACGATCTCGCAACATGAACTCGCACCACAAGTCTCGTTGCCATGCTTGATGCCATGCCAAGGAACGAGACCTACTACATGTTCAGAGCTTTGGTGGTGAACCCCCGGGAGACCTTCTTGAACATCGATTCACCAGCAACTCAGCTGAATGGCATTCAATAGCCTTTGCTTACCTTTTGTGTTTCGGTTGTGTGTCTCTGAATTCCTGCCTGCGCGAACACAGTTCGCAAGGGTCCTGTGTCTGAAACGGCAGGGGCCCAACGAAGAGGCATCTACGATGAGTGCATGCGTCGGCCAATGAAGACAGTGAATTCCTGTGCATGTCCTGTGGGCAAACATTGCAGCAACTGAAAATCATTCAATACACTACGTAAAGATCCAGTTGGCATTAGTTGGCAGTGGAAGTCACCGTTGGCGTCGCATTCATTTCGACCGTCGCTTGTCCAAGTTTGCGTGTCTGTGTGCGCATGAACGGAAAACCCTGTGGGATCCTGACCTTGTTTCCCTTCTCTCTCTCTCTCTCTCACTCTGTGAGTATCTCTCTCTCTCGCTCTCTTCCCGGCCTTCCTCTCTGAGAGTCCGTGTTCCCGTCCGCTCAGGAGAAGTATTGGCGCATTGAGTCACGAGCCGGAGGCATGGAGCTCGTCGACCTGAACAGGGTAATCCCCTCCTTTGCGATATACCCGCGATTGTCGCGTCCTCAGCCTTGCTCCGGATGCTCCCACGGTCCGACACTTTTGGGCCACTACTCTCGCTTTGGTTTTCAACGATCCGTACTGGTAGTTATGAGTGAAGCCGGTGCGGTTTGGCAGTTTCAGCGAGTACTGCGTGGTGTCCAGCATGTTAAAGTTACCTCGTCTAACAACGACGAAGCCACGAGCCGGTCAAGCCAGACTACGGAAATCTCCTTGAGCCGGGAGCAGATTGAAATATTTGTTATCCTGCTAACTGCTGTAGTTTGTCCTACTTGGCGGGCTGCTGCGGGCTGACATGATGGCGCACATTTGTTTGAGGCGATACTTCGCGGTGGCTGCCTTGTCGCAGGCCACGAACCGACCGGGCTGCGCGCGAAGTGGGGACGGGCCTTCTCCGCTAGGTGGGCCTGGCATCTACGACCTACCGGATCCACTTCCGAACGGCACGGGCCACAAGGGGCCGAACTTCGGCAGAAGGTGAAGAAGGGTGTTGACCTGATGTTGTTCACGCTTGAGGACCAATCGTTGCCACCACAGCCTGAGCCTCAGCTCAATTTTCAACAGGCCCGGCCTGCCTTGTGCCACATGAAAGGCAGACCGTGCATATCCACCCACCCACGGGGACCACTTTCGGTGGTCTTACCGATGGCACATGCATTGACACCGCAAGGGCCCCAACTGCAGTCAAGTTCAAAGCCGAGCCCATGTTCAATTGAGAGGATCCCGTGCTGCTCAGCCTTCAATTCCCGACTCCACTGATTTCGCGGGTGCTGCTCTCGGATCCCGCTGCGACTAAGTGCGTGCTAACACCCCAAATATCATTCTACTGTTGTGCCACTCGTCAAGGTAACTCGCTTGCCCGAGTGGGTTTCCTGCCGGGTAGTGAGCTCGACAGAGCCAGACCCCTGAGCCTTTAAGCTTGCACGCCACTGAATCCAATGAATCCCGTGAATCCCGCTCAGGCTGATGCTACGCAACGAAGAGCCCATCTTGGGCGGTCGTCCGCTGATCTCTGGCCCCTGCCTTATCATCAGGACGGTTGGTGACATGTCTGCGCACTTCGTGCTCCAACCAGGTCCTGTCTTCGAGTTTTTTGTCATGAATGCGACAAATGCGGAGAGCACGCCACAGCTCAATCTGTTCCAGATCGAAGTCACGTGGCCCAAAATACTAGAGTCGATAGAGTTTGCGACTTGTGCAGATCGCAAAGACCTGCCGTGTGCACTGCAGATTGCACTGCCGGACACAGGCCATCACAAGCACGGCGATGGGGAAGGAGGTCTCCTGCTCGGTATGGGTGGGAACTCTGGGTCCGCGCCACCGGCGTGGCACGAGGTTTGGACAGCACCGGGCTGGGTTATCTACCCGGAACTTACCATGACGTCAGTGGAGACGGCCAATCCTGGCTACGGACTGCACGGACCACAGACATCACCAGATGGAAAGTGGTACTAGAGCTCCTCTGTAAGTGAGGTACACGAACTTCACCCTTACGCTGCAAACTGTTACAGAGGCCGAGTGCAGGAATGGAGGGAGCGGGATAGCACAAGTTCGGTTGGATCTACATGGTCCGGCTCTGCCGCAAGGTGCCATCCGGTGGCTCGATTCGAATCATTGCGCCTGACGACTATTACTTTGGGCCGCTGATTGAAACAGCAGATACCCGTCTGGGCCTTAGTCCGAACTGTGTTCTGCTTTCACCGGCTCTCTTCGGGCTTCAGGGCTCCATCGTCGATATTCAGTGCATGTTAGTGGTATTGCTCCTCTGTCACACAACAGTCTTGCAAGTGTCCTCAAATGATTGACCGGCTCGTCACATGCGCCGAACCTGCGGGCTGCACGGGATGCCTGCGCAGTTGCTTCTCGATAGAAGTGATTTTCCTGGATGTTGCACGATTTGCTTATTCTGGAAGACGTGGAAGCTACAGTAGCTGTTGCTAGGTTGCTGGAAGAGTGCGTGAGATGCCGTGCAGGGCCAGGAAAGTGGCTAGTGAACGGTGAGTGACTCCCAGGAAGCAAGATTCCTTCCCCCCACCGACAGGCCCCACCAAGCAGCAATTCCGATCGCTCGCTGAAAAAGTCAGCTCGGTTCCCTGCTGTATTCATTACGGCCTACAGGTGTTGAGGTTGACTGGCTCGAGGGTAGGAGACTCGGTGCAGCAGGGTAGAGAGCTGTTTTCTGTTGAAAGGAAAATGCTGAAGCAAATTGCAATGCTGTCTGCGGACTACTTATTTCCAGGTCCAAGTTTCCCAGATGCTTGAGATGTAGTAGGGAGGAAGCGAAAGGGACGTGACGGGGCAAATGCAGATATCTCGCGACATTGGATATCCCGGAAGCCCAAAGCCTCAGTCAAGGTCTCGCACGTACAGCGAGCAGAGACGACGAGAGACGGGAGGGGGCCGGGGGAGAGAGAACTCAGATGGATGACTGGGGAAGCCTCTACCCTGGAACAGATAGGATGTGGCACTCTTGCCCGACAGAGGGAAGGGTGCGCATCTCCGGGGAGACACCCATCTTAGAGCCGCCCTCTCGGCTCCCGCCCTCTGGAAGGCTGCCAAGTTCCAACATGTTACATTGGGCAACTTACGAATGAGTATTTCGCATCGTGTTTTGGGGTCGCGGCAACGATAAGTGGATTTATGTAGGTTCCAGCACTCTGCTGACTGGACAGCCAGCCAGGGTGAACTATTGAACGGGTTCTCACATATTCACGTTTATCGCTGAGCCGCACAGGGTACGATCCACTGGAGTCGGAACCAGCACCACAAGGGGCCGGACAGGAGAGCTTTGTCAGCACGTCGCTTTGTAGCACTGCAAGGGTTTGCGGCGGCTTCCGACTTCGCAGGAGCGCCCTCCAGCACAAAGAGCCCTCACCCAAGAACAAAGAAGGTGTAGGCCGTGTAGGATAGCGGAGATGACCGCCGGAGCCTGATGGAAAGGTCACGATTTGCCACATCCTCCGAACCATGGCCTGGACAGGGCCACAGACATTTGGAAGCGCCAAGTGCCCCACCATCGCAGCAGTGATCCACAACTCGCCTTGAGGGCATGCGCGCTGGAGTTCACCCCTTGCGTCATCATGGACGAACTGGACGAGCTGAGAACGCTTGGCGAGCCGTCTCAGATTTCCAGCCGCTGGTACAGGGGCTTGAAGTTGCGACGGCCGGCCCTGATCCAAGGCATGGTGCTCTCACCCTCGCAAGAGGATGCCTGGCGGACGAATCGGACTCTGTGCTTGGATATGAGGCCATCCTTCATGCAAGCGCAGTTCCACTTTAAGTGTTTCCCTGCAGCGAGTGAGGTCAAAATGTGACCCTGGAGGAAGGCTTTCAGACCTCATATCCTGTGAAAGCCAGGCAGGCACACTCTGCAACATTCGCGCGCATGTCTCCGGTCCATGCTCGCAGGGCAGCACCTTGGATCTCTACGTGGCACCACAAGTCTTCTTGCCGTCTCGGCGAATCTTTCGCTTTTTGATCCAAGGCGAGGTCCGGGTCTCAGGTGACACGCTCTTGAGGCATCATGTACATTCTCTCCAGGTTACAATGCACGAAATCCTCCTACAAGTGCTGCTGCGAATTCGTCGCGATCCTTAGATCCCAAGCAGGAAAACATCACGGGGTCCGTAGTTCCTCTTGTGGTGCTGCAAATTCCGAATCCAAGCGCTGAGGTGGCATTTCATGACGCGGAACTCAGACAGACCCGGCCTCAGACCACGATGGCGGGCAAGGGCACTCCCGATTCTTGAGCAAAACTGAACAGGGGAGAAGGGGTTAAAGCTGACTGTAAAGTTGAATCACTGTTGAATCTTCAAGGTGAGAAGACGATCTTGGATGAGAAGCCACAGGTGTTTCAACCTCAGTACCTTCTTCCGCCAGAGAATGCCCCAGCTGAGCCGATTTCATGCGAGGCCTGGAGTGTCCCTCATCGGAATCGTATCCGTGGATTCCATTGTGCCATCAAACACGAAGGCCAGCAGCTTGTGACAGTGTGAACATCTCCGAGGGTACAGTGGCTTGAGGTAAGTAGCATTGAGAACTACGTGACCGTGACACTGCGGTTGGCTACGCAGTGCGACGGCCAAGCGAGCAGTGCTTGGCATATTCCGAGCTGACAGCATGTGTTGGGCTCCGAGCTGCTAGATGAGTCGAGCTGGACGAAGTCAAAACCACAGAAAGTCAACTTCACACGACAGAGCTCAGCCATGACTGCAATGCTCACTGCTAAGTGTCGTCTCTAGGGCTCTAGGGATTGCATTGCTCTATTGACTGCCGTCGAAGTTCATGGCACTTGCGACAGAAGAGCAAGAAAAGCAGAAGGCTCAGCACGTCTGCCACTGACAAATCATGCATGTCGCGAGAAAAAAAAGCAAGCTTAAACGGGACGGACCAAGGCTGGCCGAAGTCCAGGAGTGGGCCTGTGGCATTTTCGCCGCCCCGGGGAAGGCACGGAAGGTTGCACGCCGCCAAGCTGAGGCAGCTGCTGCACCTTGTATTGACTCCAGATCTTAGTGGCCCGGAGGGAACTCTTTTCATGCTGGAGAAGGCATGATCGCGGGACGACATGTACAGTGCACTTGAGGCCGTACTTGGAGGTGGAGTTGGTGGAGGATTTACGTGGCCAGATTCTGACCAAGCAACAGCTGCGCCTCTTTGCTTCATTGACTTCACCCACATTCTTGGATGGATTGGTGTCCTGAGTGGGGCCCGTCAGGTTGGCATTGCAATTGGATTCCGGCCCTGTCAAGCGTCGAGCCACCCACATGCTCCGGTCCGGTGCTACCTACCTGCAGAGGGATTTAGACTGTCGTACTCGGCCATGTTCTGTGTGCAACAGATTCATCAACGCATTTTTCAGCAGATAGCACGAGTTGTAGAGATGCGGTCAGGTGAAAGAGTTTTTCGTCAACTCGGAGTCCCTGACTAGCTGAGCTGTGCATGAGCTATGAAAGATTCTCCTCGCATCCTTGACAATTTTTCAGCCCAGCCAATCTGACAAAACTTCTGCTTCTGCAAGCAGCTGAAGATCGACATCCTGAACAGTTGCAACGCATACATTTTCGCGTGACGCAAAAATGACGGAGGAATCGTCGGAGCAGCCCTGCAACTCCTGCCTTCAACTACGTCGTTAGTCAACTTACACCATTCGACGGACAGCGCAGCCATCACGATGAGAATCAGCCGGATGCAAAACTTGCACCCTATCAGATTGAGCGCCAGGCATGACACTTATTCATATGACCTTGGGGTGAACTTGAATTTTGAGCCGTTTACACATTTTGCATTTGCGATGCCGCCTCAGCGAATGCAAACGATCATGCTCTGCAGATCGTGCAACTCGGACTCCTAAGCCTGAGAACTTCAACTTCATGTTTATTATCACCCTCGAATGCAAATCTTTGAAGGAGGAGTGGGCACCGTCAGCAGGTCAGCGGCCGAGTTTGGTTCTCCAAGCGGCAGCCTACATCGGCTGGGGAACACGGTCCAGCTGGCATCCAAATGCCGCGAGCATGTTTGGAGCCACGAGAGTTCTGAAACCCTACTTGCAAGCCCGTGCGGCTCCCAAGACGGAAAGCACCAACTTCCAGCAAATCAGTGTAAGGTGCAGAAAGCTCAGAAAGCCGGCCAGCTGTCGTCGGACAATGTCGAACGGAGGACGACGGACTCGAACAGGGCTCTGGCAGCATTCCAGAAAGCGGCAGCCTGCGGCATTCCTATAGCTCACACAGATCATCCCTCGCGGTGCGTTTGGAATGACGAAATACAACTCGAAACCAACAATATGTTGAACTTCACGGCCCGAGAGATTCGATGCTTGTCGCACTGCTCGCATGCGCAAGTTCGGAAAGACGAGATCGGGCAATTCATCGAAATCCCGTGCAAAAGGTCCGATCCATCCTGTGGCGGGTTACAATGGCTTACTGTGATAGGGGAGGGCTCACACGGCCTGTTCAGACCCGAAGCGACAGGCCACAGATTGCAGTTTGCACAGAGTGCATTTGCGCACCAGCTGGCCCGCGGACAGACACATGCTTTTGGAGGAGGCACGTTTGTTTTGGATGCTGCCCACTAACAACTTCGCAACAGGTAGCTTTAAAATGTGGTCAAATTCAAAACGAGGCGATTTTTGTATCATTCTGTTACGAAAACTCGCTTCTTTGGAGCTGCAGGAGTTGCTGTTGCCGTTTACAGATTTGGCTTTGGGCGGGGGGGAACTTATTTTCTGATCAATTCGGTCTGCTGCTCTCTCGATCATACGGCGGGTAGAGCGGGCATTCCCGCCTCAAGGCCCCTCCTCCCCATCCCCCACTCAATGTGGCTTGAGCCTCGAGCGGTCAGTGCAACCAACAGACGCAATCGTTCGGCAAAGTAGCCGCAGCGCACATCTGCAGAACTGGAGACAGCAGCATTTCCTAAGATGGTTTCACGTTCGCGGCAGGCATCTTTCGCCTCGCTGCTGAAAATTCATGGGATAGCCGCTAGCCGTTTGCCTAGCAGTCCGCGACACAGTATACCACTTGCATTGTATTCTTCACATTGGATGACCAGCATCAGCTCGTATTTGCAATGCGCTGTTGCTAGCT
The DNA here is from genome assembly GCA_905221635.1 of Symbiodinium sp. CCMP2456. Taxonomy (NCBI): domain Eukaryota; class Dinophyceae; order Suessiales; family Symbiodiniaceae; genus Symbiodinium; species Symbiodinium sp. CCMP2456. The sequence goes on along the minus strand of CAJNDV010032019.1, from coordinate 106,130 downwards.
CCGCCCCCCTAGCCTTCGTCCACTCCGATCTCACAAGTTGAGATACAGGTTTGTCAAGCACTTTCCTGGGCAGATGACGGAGGCCCCGGATCAGCCAGGCAGGATTTTCAGAGCTCAGCTGACACCTCATCCCCGGCCTCGTTTATTGTATCGTAGGCCCATCTTGAGCATGCACAGCTCCTCACCAGGTGCTCGGACCGCCTCAGCAACTTGGCCGTGGCACTGCACTCTCCGACTTCGTCCATCCGCATCCTGTGCGCAGCATCACGAGCAAGTGCCGGTCTTTGGCACAGTCTGAGAAATGGCATACTCTCCAGACAGGCTGTGCCTTAAATTGACTAAATGCAGATGCCAAGACTTTTTTGGTCAGCTTTTCCTGGATATGACCGTGACAGCCGAGGCTCTTTGTGCGAGCGAGGAAGAGCTTCTGGCATACGGCAGAAATGCAGAACGACGCATGTCGGAAAGAGACAAACTCGCGTGGCAACAGTGGAAAGTATCCAGACCAGATGAGGCTTCAGACCTTTCTGGCAGTGTTTGGACTTTGCCAGACACGGGAGGGCAGAAAGAAATCTCGGAATTTCAAGAGCCAGCGAAGATGACATCGCTGCGTCCCTATCAGTCCGAGGCTGTTGCTGCGGTTCAGACCGCATCGCCGTCGAACTGCTGTGTTGTATTGCCCTGTGGTGCTGGCAAGACCCGGGTCGGGGCAGCCATCACAGCACAGTTTTTGAATGAACATCCGAAAAGCTGTGTTGTTGTCCTGTGCCTCCGCCGTGAAGGTGTCCGGCAATGGTGCCGTGAATTGCTGCAGAACTGGGACTTAGGGGCTCTTGAGGTTGGTCAAGCCGGCGCCCATACGCTGCGAACCGCCAGGATACTGTTGGTAACATACCATCGTATGTTGTCTGAAAAGAGGCGTTCTCAGACCCCAAAGTCTTTGAACTGGGAAGACGATGGCATCGGTGAAGGAGGCGCTCTTGATGAAGACGCGGGGGGAGCAGTCGCTGCCCGCTTTCGCTCTTCATCCGAAGCACTGTTGATTGCCGATGAGTGCCACATGGTACCGGCACCAAAGATCTGCGAGCTCTTGGAGACATTACTAGAAAACAAGAAGGGCCGTAGGCTTGTTGGGCTGACAGCAACGCTTCTACGCGAGGGCGGCGCGGGCGTGAAAGGTGCGCCTGAAGGTGATGTTCCCTGGCCATTGCTTGGCACGTGCGTGTTCCGCGAAACCTTCGCAAACCTGGCCCCCGAGTTTCTCGCCCCGGTTCGATGCCTCGAGATTTCCGTACCAGTGGCCGGGGAATGGCGCAAGATGTTCCAGAGGCAGCCACTTGCAGCAGCTGTTTGCTTGTCCTACCAGAAGTGGGTTGTCCTAGAACACCTGCTTGCGAAGCATGCGGGCGAATCCATGTTGATCACAGTCGAGCGCTGTGAACAAGCCCGGCTGCTGGCCGCGATGTTTGGCATCATACCACTTGACGGCTCTGTTCCGGCTTCGCAAATGAAGGACTACCTTGAACGCTTCCGGCAGCGAAAAATTCTGGCACTGGTTGCCACACATGTTCTGGATGACAGCGCCGACTTCCCCGAGCTGTCTGAGCTTTGGCACTGATTGTTGAATCTGAAGTAGAAGCATCGGGCCAGTCACAAGCATGTTGCGGGCCTCGTCCATGCTCCTTCCCCTCAGCTCCCCTTACTTAATATAAGCGCTCCAGGTGATGATACAGATGGGCGGCCATTTCGCAAGCCGCAGGCAGGAGCAGCAGAGACTGGGGAGACTTCTCAGGTGGGGCCCCATCAAGCGGCAACGGTGGGAAGCCACCGGAGCAGCTCATCTTGCAAGATGTGAGTCAAAACCTAGTTGCATCTTTTAGATCAATCCTGGACTCCGATTGACCTCGTTGTTCCCATGATGTGCTTGCATCATGTTCTCGCGATCGTGTTTGCAGCGTTTGAACCACTCAAACTCGGATGCTTCAAGGCACCCGCAATAATGCAACTAGCAGACAAGTATACCTCAGCCTCTCATGCCGCGCTGCTTTGCGGAGGTCCTTTAACATGAGGTTTGGGAATCTGGACAACGTGTGACGGGATTTTTTGATATTTTTTGCGCGAGCTGCCAAGGAGCACGCATTTGTTGGGCCGTTGTCATGCGTAACGAGCACACACCTGCGCGAAGCTGTTTTGCTTCAGGAAGACCGCTGCAGAGTAGGAAGGTGCCGCCATGCCCGGTCCCCTGGTTCCTCTTCCGGGAGGACCAGGGCGCATGGAAAGCCCTTCCCGCTGTGTGCGGAGACTACTTGGAGCTGAAGCTCCTGGATGGAGAATGGCCCTTTCAAGGCATGGCCTCAGTGAGGGTCGAGGAGGGCGAAGACCCCGCCAGATACGGGGAGTGGCTTAAGGCAACTATCGTGGCCGTCTCAGGCGGCCATCCGCTGTGGTGGCTCGACGAGGGCGAAGGCTTTGGGGAGCAGCGGTACTTCGCCTTCCACCTCTGTGCCAAGAGACCCGACTCCTGTCAAGAGGGATCGAAAGGACACCCTCAAGTGTGAGTTCCAGCTGGAGGAGCTGGGGGGCTCTCGGCAGCCTGCTCGGCTGAATCGGACGGCAGCAGCTGCTGACCTTCAGTGGGCCCAGAGCAGTCGGCTCGGGCGACAAGCCGGTGGACCTGGACGCACAGTCCCAAGACCTGGCCAGGCATCTAAAGGACCCTGAACAAGCACCGAGACCAGTCGCCTGGCTGACGTACCAAAGACTCCCGTTCGCGGGAGAAACCTGCTGACCCCGTCGCTGAAGCCGAAGCTGCACTGGAGTCACTGGAGAGGAAGGGCTCTTCCTCGGGCAGGGGGGGCGCAGCAGGGAAAAGCCCCGGTCTAAGGACCAGAGGTCTGGGCAGAAGAATAAAAACATGAAAAAGATGAAAGAAGAGCCGTTTGCAAGCTCTGCCAAAGAGGCTCAAAAGAAGGGCAGCAAAAAGGAAGCCCGAGGTCGAGATCCACCCGACCACAACCCCGGCGAGCCAGCGTGTCGCCGAGACATGGTGGCTGGTGAGCGAGAGCGCCATTCCTCGCGACTTTCATCTCATCACCAACCGCACCGGGGCGGTGGAGAAGAGGAAGATGGTGAATGGAAAGGATCACCAACCTCATTCCCATCAATGAGTTCCTCGTTGCCCAGCCAGGGCCTCTCCTGCTGGAGGAGGGTCAGACCCTGGGGTCACCAGCGCCTTCAACAGCCTCTTCAAGATGCCAGATGTACGGCTGCCCTATTTCTCGTACGCCATGAAGGTCCCCTGGCGCATCTTCGGTTCCAGCGAAGAGTGGGTGAGACCGGCCCTAAGGGTCATTTGTATGGGCTGGTCTTCTGCAGTCACACCATCATGCAGGCCATCCTCAGCAAAGATCAGGGAGTTACGACACGACTCTTGGAGCGGTGGAGGAAGGGATTGCGAGCCCAAAGCATGAGAGAGTTCGGCCCGTGCCTAGAAAGAGGACGAGCGGATGCCGTCAGAGAGCAAGGGCACCATGGTTGTGGAGACGGAGAATCTGGAGCGATCTTCCAAGAGATTTTCTCTCTCATCGAGAGGGCTGAGGAAACGGCGGTAGCTCCCGAGCCACAATTCATGCGCGATGAGATGCTCCTTCCTGCTGCTCTTCCCTCTCGCTGGCACCTCGCTCGCTCCAGAAACTCCTCGGAGAGCTCCTGCCAAGTTTCGGGCCCCACCTTGCAGCACCTTCTCCATGGAGAGGGGCTGGCAAGCAGAGCTGAGCCCCGGCCGGTGGGTAGACACGCTTCCCGCCTTGCGTTAAGGCTCTCACCTGACTGGGCTTCCAGGCCTTCGAGGTGGGCCTTCAAGTCGTTGGGCAAATCCAGCGACGAGCACTGCCTGTGCTGTGTGTGCCACCGGTGGGACTCCTTTCTCTGGTCTAGCCAGAGGCTGAAAAGATCGGAATGTTTTTCCCCCCACTACCCTTCCTCTTTGCTGTTTTGGAGGGCGCACAACTCCCCTGCGGTGCATCGAGCCCTCCACAAGCCGGATCCTAGTACGACTCCTCCCCGCCACGGCGTGACATAATTTTTGCCTTCGCCATCAGGAAGCATATGGAGGAGGTCTGCCCCCTCATCCGGGGAAGCTTACGGATCGCGCCCTCGAGTGGCAGTTGATGGACCAGAGTGCGACGGCAAGCCTTGGTTCACCCGTTGTGGCGGAAATGGTTGCGGAGGCGCTGGCGCCGACCACTATCGTGGTACGGAGCTTCGCCTCATGGTTCCCTCAGGTCCGGACGACAACCTGAGGCTGCTGCCTTATCCAGCGCACCTTTGCAGGTGGAGAAACACGTTGTCTTTCGAAGACAACATCTCCACCGTGCAGCAAGAGGCTCAATCGGTTGGCAAGATGGGTGATGGCAGTTCAGCTTTAAGCCCGACTGCAAACGCTGGCACTCTGGACCATATCAGCTTGGAGCTTTGCTGACACGGCGTCCAGACGCTTTGCCCCGCACCATGGCCCCTTTGCTTCTGCGCCTCCAAGGGCCGAACACCAAATCCCGTGCCAACTATCGCCGAGCCTTGCTACGCTTCTTCGCTTTCCTTGAAACGGAGAGCCCTTGATTTCGCTCTTAGTGAATTCATGAATGAATCCTTCCAAGAAGGCGATTCACCGGGTATGCAGGTGCTGCCGGCACTACAGAGGTTTCTCCCCTGCGGTCGAGATTTTACAACGCCACCCCACCTATCCCAGCTTTCTTCCCTGTATCAAGGTGTACAAGCCTTCAAGGGCAACTCGTTTGCCTTGGCCCCTTGTCCAGGCCATGGCATGAGTTGCCTTCTCAGCGGGCAACAACGGCTGGATATCGCCCTCCTCGTGCAATTTGTTTTCTTCTTGCGTACTTCTGAAACTTACGGGTTGACGTGTCATGCCTGCGTTCCGGACACGTCGTGGTGGCACTGCCCCACACCAAAACAAGCCGAGGCAGGACACAAAGTGTTTCACTCTTTGACCCTTTTTTGTGCCGGTTACTTCCTCAGTGGCTGGCATCGTGTGTCGCCGATGCCCCTATCCTTGACTCCTCCATGCACATTTTTCGGGCAAGATTCCAGAAGCTTGTCGTCTTCCTGGGCCTCCCAGAAGGCACGTTTCTGCCCTATGGCTGCAGAAGAGGCGGGGCCACGTTTCACTGGCAGACCTCTCAGAACTTCCAAGCGACAATGCTCATTGGAAGATGGGCGGACCAAAAGACATGCTGTGTCTACTTGGATGAAGCCCGCACACTGTTGGTGCAACAACAGTTTCTGGTGTCTACCCTCCCTCACCTCTCTTCCCACGTGCAGCAATGCCCCTCAGCTTTTCACACGTGCTGTGGTACCACATTTGCGTCGGACGTTTTTGCGCGCGAAGCCGTTTTGCTTGCCACCCGTGCCCTCCCCGCACAGCTGTGCAGACCTGGGGAGGTTGCACCCACCGAAGTGCAGTTTCACCGGGGCTTGCCACCTGCGGGTCAGTCAAGGCTCCGAGTTTTGCCGAGAGCTCGTTGGCCCTCGGGGCCCTGCGGCTTTTCCCACGTGCTGTGGTAGCTCCACGGTGCGCTGACACAGACCGCTGCCTCGGTCACAAAAAACGCGCGGCTCTTGAGTCCAAAACTATTTGTCATGCCGACTTCTGCTTTGCGTTCACCTGCTGCAGCTACTTGCAGAGTCTTGCAAAAACAATGTGATAGGTCTCGGGCGGCTTAGGAATTCGATCTGCGCCAACAGTCGCCTTTTCGGTTAGCTTTCGCGCTGCCGGTTGTTGAAAGCTTTTCGGTGCGACAATCGGTCGACTGGACGGGTTGCTGGGACCCTGTGAAAGAACTATCCGGGACTATCCGTCGTTGGTTTGCCGGCAGGCGGCAAGCATCATTCCCAGTTCGCGGGATGGGATTGTTCCGAGCTCTGAAGTTCAAACTCTTGGTAGACATGCTGGACGATCTTGCGGCGATGTCTAACCCTGTTTCTCAAACGCTACTCGAGCATGATCTTCGCCGAGCCTCCTGGTGTTGATCCCATTTTAAGGGTGCTGACATCAGACCGGCGAAAAGTGTGATGCATTTGGGGACGCTACTACATCCAGCCCAACATGCAGGAAGTGAGTTGCAAAGCAGGCCTTGCTTCTGCTTACTTGCCCCGTATATAAATGTTGTCAGCAAACGAACTCGTTCTGGTCGCGATGCTGCGCTCATTGACACGTGCTTCATGCAAGCTGAGGCACGGCCTACGTTCTATGACTGGGGCTCAGTATTCCTTTAGCAGCTCACGTGCAAATTGGAAAGCGGCCTTGAATGGATTGAGGTGCTGGTGCATCAAGGCACTATAGAAGAGAAGATGAGTCGACATCGCACAAAGTCTGTCTTGGGCGTTCAATACGAGTGTGTGGACGCTTCCTCCGTGACATCTAGCCCAGAGTCATGCTTGGGTGGAGGAAGTGACTTCTTACATCCCGGGCTTACTGGCGAGAAGGGGAATGACTTCGAAAAGAAGCATTTGGAAGTCATGGTGAAAAACTACAGGAGTTGCCTGGAACTCTCGCAACATGTAGCAGCCAGCCTTCCACAGCGAACAGGTTGCCAGGGCACCCGAGAGTCTCGTCTTGCGGAGATCCGTCGATGGCTCAACGGCGAGTCCTTGGAAGATGGCATGCAGGTTCGGCAATGTGCGGGCTCGCTTCACACTCCTGAACCTATTTCCTCAGCGAACCTTCGAAGTGCGAAACTGCTTGTAGAGCCCGTAGTGAGCACATGTTCTGCAGAGTTCAAACGAGCTTCTTGTCCCTACCCAGACAGGCCTCTCCATCGACAGCATCTTCTAAGTCGTCATCGTCGGGCGGATCATCAGACTCATCAGGCAATAGCTCGGACAGCTCATCCCTGTCTACAGATTCCTCGAAGCGCTCTGAAGCAAATGCTGCAACGAAAGAGCTGGCTCCAAGCATTGCCGGAAGAAAGCGCAAAGCTTCCAACATCAAGGAATCAGCACACAGCAAAAGAGATGGCCGCCACGGTCGTGGTCGCGGTCGCCGTGCTCCCGGCTCCAAGGGTCGAGGCAGAAGCACCCTCAACAGCCTCTCAGTTTCTTTGCGTCCCGGGATCGAAGGTGTTCAGAGTGAGATAGACCTTACACCTACAGCAGCCACGGAGGAGAAACAACCAGAAGACAGTAAGATTTTTACGCAAATCCAAAAATCCGATCACTCGGCCTTTGCGATTGATTTGGAGTAGCCTGGAACTCCAGTGGCTGTATGATGCGGAGCAGATGTTGCGCATTTGCGACTGGTTGCGATGCGGTCATATCTGTACATAGTCGCCGAGCAGGCCAGCGGAGTCTGCACGTGACATGCCCGAATGCCGAAGACAGGCAAGCGGCTTTCTGCAGGCTTGTTGAAAAAGCACATTTCTGCGGCCGGCGGCACAAGGTGCTAGCTTTCTCTGTAGACAGCCCGAGGTGTGACCCTCGAGCCATTCTGCGCATCAAGTTCCCGGTGGAATACATGCGAGGCAGAGGGTGCAAGCACCAAGCGTGGTCTACATGGCACGTGGGCTACTTGATGTCGGTGGCAGGAGAGAATGCGGCCTTCTCCGGCCCTGCAATACAGCCAGGGCCCCGGTTAGTGTCATCAGTCCTGAGAAGCGCTGAGTTGTTCGACTCCCACTTCTGTTCCTCGCAAACACCACAGACCAAGGACTGGATTTACGTTTCCTCAGCAGGCAGGCTGTTCGGGACCGGCATGTCCGCGGGCCCTGCTCAGAGAAGATTTGATCGACTCTTCACCCGAGATGAATTTCACTGCGGGTAGATTGAGAGGAGAGAGAGCCAGAGGCTCGCAGAAAGAGACTAAGATCGAGGAGAAGAGTCCACACCAGTTGCAAAAAGCCGATCTGTCTCAGATTGCCACCCACAACTAGAGGAAGGGTGGCCACGACGTCAAGGAAAAGTGCCCCAGCATGCCGCAGCTGCAAGGGGTAAGGCAGGACAGTGACCACCGTGACCGCTTGAGAAATGCAACAAGGAATTGGATGCCGTGTGACAGGGCGGGGTCGTGGTCCAAGCAGACGCGCGACGGAACTTTGAGAGACAGCATCACCTTAAGGTATGTTAAAGTGCCCGACAGTGGTGGACAGCCGGTACTATGAACGGAAACCGCGCCTGCAGAAGCGAAAGCGGCGACTTCGCTCCACAAGCCTGGCTGGGGAGTAAACGGACATCAGAGGATGCCACGACGCGAGGAAGTGGCCGAGGAGGTGGTTTGCGGACGAGGCGGTGTGTCCCAACATGTGCAGGTCCACGGTCCACGTGCTATTTTGGGCACATGCAGGCGCAGAGGAAAAGTTCAGTGCCATGCATCTTAGAGCATGAGAGAAATAGTTTTGTTTGTTGTCCAGAGGAGCCCTGGTCACAGTTTAGCTGGACTGTAAGCAGATGCCGGAAAAAATAGCCGCTGGCTGAAGGCCTTTGCTCATCCGGCTGAATATGGATTTCAACAGCACATGCCAGCCGTAGACTGTGGTCAGACTCCATCAGAGAAACCTGTAGGGAGGGGAATGAATGATGTTCGAACAAGCAATGACCAAGATACTCTGGCCTCGCATATGTTTGCGGTTTCTGTTTCCTTCAATTCGAGCAGGTTGAACGGCGCCAGAGCTTGAATACGATTGAGCGTTGCCCCAAGCGACATGGGAGCTGTCTCCATGGGCTGCACATGCTCTGTCATCTTCAATCGGCTCGAATGGCAGGCGGGATGGATGGCAAGAAAACTTGGCTCAAGTCGCCCGAAGTTCCAAGTAGTTGAAAGCACGCTACCGGTCTCGGCAGCATGTTTGCACCATGGCATCACCATGGCAAAGAGGCAGCAGCTTGCCCCAGCTGGGTCAGGCAACCTCCCTCTCGGGCACCGCACGGCTAACAGTCGGAATCCTCAGCGCTGCCAACGGTTGAAACGCACTACCTCAAGGATTGACGAATGGCGACGGGCAGTGTTGCAGCTTGATGGCGCATGCATCCCATCATCTCTTCGGCAGGGATTTGGGAAGCTCGCGCATGCCAAGCAGTGGATGCAAGCGATTCTCCTGCTGTGTGGGGCTTCTGAAAGCAGTCTGCGCGTTGATGAAGCTGCATACAACTCCGTTGCGAGCGCATGCAACGGTGCACGCAGCCTGTCCATGGCATGGCGTGTTGCACTGAAGAATTTGATCCTTGTCAGGGAAGTTGGAATGAAAGCTGACAAGTTCTCGTATGGAATAGCTGCTGTTGCGTGTTCTGGGATGTCATTCTGGAGTCGGTCATGTCTTCTGCTGACTAATGCCAGAAGGGCATCTGTTCGTTTGGGCGCCATTGCTTGGAGTAGTGTCCTGGACGCGAACAGCAAAGCCGGCCGGTGGAAGAAGACGCAGGCGCTGCTCCAAGAGATGCGGAATGGAAGTGAAGCTCCTGACACGCAATGCATCAATGTGCAGATGAGCGCCATCAGCCGAGCAGCGGAGACGGAGAAATTGTGGCAAGTGAGTCTGGAGGTTCTGAAAACTGCTGCCGCTTCTATTGGAGTCGACGAGGTGTCCTTCAACACCGCACTGATGCTGTTAGACTCGTCCGACTCTGTTGATGACAAAGTCTGGTCGTTGATTTCCGCGATGCGAAAGGCGAGCATTCGTCCTTCGCAGGTAACATACGGCACAGCGTCCAGAGTATTTGGCATGTCCAGCTTGTGGAGCTCTTCACTGGAAGCCCTTCGCAATGGCTCCTGCATAGGGGTGGTCCCCAACATCGTGGCATGTGGTTCCACTCTGGATGCATGCCAACGATGTGCCGCTTGGTCCGTGGCATGTACGCTTTTGGAGGACATAAGCACGGCGCAGCTGCAAGCAAACGCTCCGGCCTGTGGAGCTGTGATCACTGCCGCCGGAAACAGTCACCAGTGGAGCCATACCCTTGCCATGCTGAGCCACGTGGAAAAGATGTCCATTGCAATCACGGCTCCGATCATTGGAGCGGCAATGTCAGCATGCCAGGGAGCTGCAGACGTGATGACTGTGAACCCGGACGCCAACATCAGAACCTTGTGGCAGCAGGTGCTGGGATTTTTCCGTCTGCAGGCTTCTGGCAGAGCGGATCTGCCCATGATTGGGAGCGCAGTCAGTGCATGCAGCAAGGGGGATAGGTGGGAGCAGGCGCTGGAATTGCTCACTTTCTCTGCGGCCTGGAGGGTTCAGCCTAGTCTCGTGGTAGTCAACTCCGCGCTGGACGGGATGGACCGAGCCGGGCACTGGGCTCAGGCTGCCGACCTTCTGTTTGGCCTCTCTCCGGCGACCGTCAGCCTTGATTCGCTGGGCCTCCGAAGCATGATGCAGGCGGCAGAGGCTAGTGGCATCACTGGACAGACCCTAGGACAAAGTCAGAAATGCTGTTGTACTGATGCTCAGCATATGTCGGCATATGCTGTGTCGCGAGACCCGCTGCACCCCAGTGCGAGCCCAACACAACCAAGGATGCCTGCGTTCCTGGCCAAGACTGAGCTTTGGATTCAGTCTGCCACCACCACTCTGAAGCCGAGCCTGGACCAGAAAGCTGACGTAGGCTTCCTGGTGGAAGCCCTTGACAGCGTACTAGAACATAGCGATGTCCAGGTCGCATGTTTGCGGCAGGTGCATTGTTGTTTGCTGCCAGCACTAACAGCACTTTCCCACAGACGATTCCACGTAAGAGATCACCCCCGAGCTTTACAGCGGCAGTCAAGCCTGGGACGCTTCTTTACAAAGCTTGTCTTGGAAGAGATACACACTGGTCGGGACATGAGGGCCAGCAGTTCTGAAGGCATGTGGAAGGCAGATGCCCGGCTGCGAGATTTCAGAGCACTCTTGGGCCTTCGGATGGTCGGGCGCGATCCAGCTGCCAAGAGTTTGGTGGCCTGCTGCTCTGGAGTGATCACATCTGGGCTCACGGCACCGCCCGAGCTCAGCTGCCGCTGGCGTCTACACGGCAGGTCGGACCTCGGGGTGTTGGCACATAGTCTCGCAGACGAAGTCGTGACGGCAGTGTACGTGGACCATGACAGACGACCTCATTGTGAACGTCAAGCCTTGCTTGGGCAATTGCAACATCTGCTCGCAGCGAAGGGGACGCCAAAAAATCGGTCCGCGGGCAAGTGGATGCCATGTTGCCGGTGATTACACGAAGCCCTGTAATGATAAATGCATTGTCACACCACGTCGCAACATCCAGGCTGGAGGCTATCGAAGAAGGTTATCCTGCAGATATCCCCCTCGCCGCCTCCTCATTGTTATCTGTTGAAGAATGAGCCTTTTAGCCAAACAGAGCTTCTACATGAGCTCATTCTTGAACCTTTCCAGGTTGTCATCCTGGGCCTCAGCAATCCCGAAATTTCGCCAACCCGGGTGAATAATGCCGGGTCCTCAGATCACCTCGTTGCATGGTCGGGGCTCACAGTCGGCCCGCATCTCGTTTTGCAATCCGTGCGTTCCGAGCTTGAGTATCCAAGATCTGGACGTTCGAAGCCTTCAGCTTGTCAACTGGGGAGGAACAGTTGCCGGGGGGCCCAGGTAGCAGGATCCAACCAGCAGAGGAGATGTGACAATTCCAGCTTTCAGTTCCTCAGGCTGAACGTCAATTTGAATGTAACGGGCTTCAAGATCTTCGGAGAATTTTCTGGAGCATACGTCACGGGCACGGTGCTGTCGCCGCTGGCAACTAACGTGGCTGGGGCCTGAGGGTGCGCAAGCCGGAGCGGGTGAAGCTGGTGCTTTCGTGCATGGAAGCTTTTTCAAGGTTGGCATTTGGCTCAACCTGAAGAGCCCTTTGAGAGCCAGCTTGGACACTGGACAGTCAAGCCCCTGGCTCTTTCAGAATTGGACCTGTGCTGTCAAGTCCTGTCGGCTGAGGACGAGCCAGATGAGGCTTTGGTTGCCGCCCACTTTCCAACCACTTCCGGACCGCTGCCTTCCTTTGCTGTGTGGCTTGCAATCAGACTGTCAGCAGAGGACTGCGGGAACGCGCTGTTCTCCCTGTCTTATGACGTGGGCCGTGAATTGGTGAAGAACCCTTTCCCCATCACTGCTGCGAGCTCAGCGGGCTGGTGATACTGAACACAGCTTGTTCGCAAGAGTGCCTTGAAGAATACTTCTTGTGTCCATGCGATACAAGTCCTGTACGTCAAAGTCGCTCACTAGCTCATGCTGGTCCTATCTAGTTGCAGGTGAGCTGAAATGACGTTCTGGAAGGTTCAGCCCTGGCCAGGCTCCACAACCAACCGATGCAGAGATTTAGACTACTGTCCAGCAAGTACTCACGCAAGCTGCTCGAACCCTGCGGATGGAAGAAGAGGCCATCGATGTAGGCGAAAAACTGCACAAAGTGCAAGTAGTGCTACCGCAGGGGGGTAGCTCTTTGATTCTGAGACAAGCTCTGAAGCCACCATGTAGGTCCTTTCCCTCGCACATCCCTTTTAGCAGTGACGAACCGTTGCTTGTGCCGCCAAGATCTCCTACCTGTCGCTGCCCTCTGGGACATATTGCTATGACCGTTACGATGAAACAAGTGGCCAGCATGGGACTCAGACTTGCAGAAAAATGCGTCAGTGCACACAAAGGCCGCCACATAGCACTGCTGCAGTGGTTCTTTGATTTATGCGTGCATGCATGCCTCTACTGCGCGGCACGCCGTGGCACGAGGGTGGCGACAAGTTGGCTTTCGGGTCTCCTGTTCGAGATTTGGTTTTGAGAGGAGTTCTGCGATTGCTTGTTGTTGCCACTTGTGTCACTTGGGAAAGAAACAGGCTCTCAGGTACGTGACAGAGCTTCTCTTGTGGGATCTTGTGGGACTGTATGTCGTGTTGTGAAAGTTCTGCGGCCAGCAGACAACCGGGGTGGCGTGTGCTGTTCGGAGCTTTTGTGGTTTGCATAGTAGCACTCCGCAGGAAATCAACATGGCCTAAACTCGGGCGTTCTGCCTGAGCTGGAGCGTCTTGGTTTTAGCAGTTGTTGTGCGAAGCGGCGTTGCAGACCACGCATGCTATGTATCCTCGTAGCCGGGCCACTGGTTCCGTGGCAGAGATGGCACTCCCGGCTTTCTGCCTCAGGAGTTCGCATCACGCCTTGAACTACGGGTGATTTTTGCTAACACTTGTTGACCTTTGGCCGTCTGCCAACTGGGTCCCAGAGCCTTCCGCCCTTGTGTCAACAGCCTTACTCACCCAACTGCACTTGGCAACTCAAGCTCGAATCCCAAATCGTGCAAACAGGAACCAGGCAGGAGGCAACAGAAGACCTTCAACCGGCATGCCCCAAGCCAGACAAAAAGGACGACAAGCACACGCAACGCATCAACAGAGCCGGTGACCTTCAGTCCTTTCTGGGGCAGACCGCAAGACCTGCAACCACGCGAACTACTGCATTTCGCGCAAGGACTTTAATCCGAAGCGGCATGTCGCTGCATCTTGGAAGTACGCCTGCCGTTGCAGTGCAAGCTGAGGTGGTATGTCGAGCTCACTATTGAACAGGAAGTTTCATATGGGCTCGACTACGCTTTCGAGTTCGGCTTGACGAACCCGTTCCGCACACCAGCTACTGCCGATAATGCTTGGCACCGAGCTGCATGGACATCATGCATGCAATAAGTTCCTGCAAGTTCAATTCCACACGGAGCACGAGCATTGCAGTGACAAGTTGGGAGAGGTGTGGCGCTTCGAAACCCTCCAGAATGATGTCATTCTTCACCTACGGTGCCCGGCATTACTCACACAGGCTCGTCAAAGCTTTGTGGCCACTCACAGTGCCAGGCGAAGTGTGCCAGGATTCGAGCTGGAGCAGATCAAGGCCCTGACAAGTGCTTGGCCGGTGCTTCGCCTCACTGTGTCCATGATGAAGGACGTCAGGGTAACCCCGTCTGATACGACTACCTTGCTGCCGTTGCACCGGCTAGAGTTCTGAGCTTAGGCTGTGTAGACTACTTGCTTTGGAATTAGCTTCCGCACCAGGCTGGACGGTAGCACATCGAGCACCACTCACTCCAGGTGTTTATTCCGCCCAGGTTCTACATCATGAGCGACAAGTACATTCCTGGAGGTTCCAAGATCGAGATCACGGCTCCCCAAGGCACATGGCTTAGCCCGGCTGGCGGAAGTTTTCATGGAGCACTTGCACTGAGCAGTCAGCCAGAGGCTTCGGTTTCACTTGCGCCTTCTTCAGCACAGATGCCGGGCTGGCCATCACAACTACTTGCTATGCCTCTCGGGACACGATATGGCAAGTCTCATTCAACTCGACGAGCAGCCGACCTCTACACCGTGCACTTAGGTTCGAATGCCGAACATCGCAGAGTTCACGATGGACACCTCAGATCCCAAGCAACCCAACTCGCCTTTCAGGCTGTTCGTCTATGTGTGACAGGCTCAGCTGTTGACAGTTCGGCCGGTCAACTGTTTGGCTTGTTCGTCGGTGCAGATCACGGCAGAGCCTGTGTCCCCTCTAAGCCTGAAGCACCTCCACATCTGCACGTGCGCAGAGCGACGAGGAGCAACCACTTCACCCTTCCACCCTTTGGAAGACGAAACCAGACAGGGAAAGGATCTGGAAATAGATCCCGAAGAGGATGACCGGCCAAAACACGAAGCGCTCGTCAGCCCACTTCAACATGTCTTCCGACACACCGTCCACAGGCAGCCGAAAGACCTTGCTCAGTCGGAGTCCTTGGACAGATGTTAATGTTCTGTCCTTGTAAAAATGGCCCGTAGCCCATGCTGCACCGCATATCACGGCTTCTGGCTGTTCTCTCAGGGTTTTTGTCTGCTAGGCCTCACGCGCGTGTGTGAGTGTGTGTGTGTGTNNGTGTGTGTCTGTATGTGTGTGTCTGTGTCTGTGTCTGTGGCTGTGGCTGTGTCTGTGTCTGTGTGTCTGTGTGTCTGTGTGTCTGTGTGTGTGTGTGTCTGTGTGTCTGTCTGTGTGTCTGTCTGTGTGTGTGTGTGTCTGTGTGTCTGTGTGTCTGTCTGTGTGTGTTTGTGTTTGTGTGTGAATATGTGTTTTTGTTTGCGCGCTTCTGTGTACGAGTATCTGTGTTGTTGTTCAAGGGTGTCGGCTTTATCGTTTAATGTGTTTGTGTGTTTTTTGTTGGTGTGGGTTGTGTTGTTGTGTCTTTTTCGCGGCTTAGGGGTGTTCAGCCCGTGTGGGGGTTGAGGGTTTGGGGTTTAAGGTGGAGTCCGGGCTCGTTTACCGATTTCGGTTGCTTATATCCTAATTTCTTAATGCTGAGCCTCTATTGCAAGAAGGGTTTGGGGTCTCGGTCCAGCCTTAAATACCCTGAACCCTACATCCTGTTTACCCAGCCCAGCTGATTTCACAAAATGCAGGCGTGCACATGCTGTTACGACCTGGACGAGTTCATCCAGGAGCGAGTGCCAAGAACCGTCAGTTGATTCATGACTATGCCAAAGTAGTACTCGTAACTACCCTGCAATCTCTCCTTGTTCTTGTTCAACCCTTGTCGTCATTATACTCGGTCCTCTCTTGACCTGGCTCCACAGGCCGCTGACACATAGCATCGACATGCCAAGACGCGATTCCGTAAAGCTCCAAATGCCTAAGCCCCTAAGCCCCTAAACCCTAAACACGCACACCCCTAAACCCCAAAAGCCTAATATCTAAACTCAAATCCCTTCAGCCCTTCAACTCTAGGCCCCCAAACGCGCAAGCCCCCAAACCCCAAACGCTGAAACGCACACTTCCACGGCCTCTACCCCCGCGCACCCGAAGCTTCTGCTGCCCCGAACAACTTCGGATGTAACACATTTAGGGTTTGGGTTTGAGGGTTTGGGTATAGGGTTGAGGGTGTAGGGTTTCAGGTTTAGGGCTTACAGGGTTTAGGGTTTAGGGTTTAAGGTTTAGGGTTTAGGATTTAAGGTTTAGGGTTTAGGGTTTACTGTAAGTCCTAAGCACTTGCCATAGGGGCCTTCACGTAATCGTTAGAACAGGGTGTTGTAGAGGGTGTTGTAAAGCTTTTATGCTGGACTTAAAACAATTAAACAGGAGTCTGGGGCACATTATAGTGTATTTTTGCGCCACTATTCTGGCTAATTTTTCAGACCATTGCAGACCTCCAGAGTACATGTGAGTGGCGAAGAATGTAAACAGCTGCTCGCACATACGTACTCATTCCAAGAAACTTTTTTGGAATGGGCAGCAACCTAAGCCGTTGAACACCAAACTCCCCAAGCCCTACACTCCAAAAGCCTACTTGGAGGTTCATGGGTAGTTATAAGTGGGGTTGGTAACTATAGTTATAACCCGGGGACTTATAACCCCACGTATAACTACCCATGAACCTCCAAGTAACCACCACGCGCCAGACCCCCAATCCCGAATCCCGCGAAGCCCCAAAAGCCAAGACCCCTGCGCCTGGAACCTCTCAGCCCTACACGCCAAAGCCCGAAACTGTAGATCTGTATATTTTCGAAGACGCTCTAAGCAAAGAAAGCCCAAAACAGAAGGAGAAAAAAAAACGAGACCACAACAACAACAAAACAGCATTTTCGAAGCCCTAAATCCTAAACCCTAAATCCAAAGCCCTAAACAAAAGGACAATGACTACGTTTACGTTCTTTTCTATTCGCCCAAGGGTCGCAACCTGGCTTCACGCGAACTGCTTTAGGTTTAGGGCTTAGGGGTTCGAAGGGGCTTGGGTTTAGGGGTTAGGGGTTTAGGGTTTGGGTTTTAGGGCTTTGGGTTTAGAGTTGAGGGGTTTAGGGTTTAGGGTTTAGGCCCCTCAGAGACTCTGAAGGTAAGGAACCTGCACCAAACCGTAGTGTTGTGTAATGGTTTTGGGTTTAGGGTTTAGGGTTTAGGGTTTCGGCTAAACGGGAGGATGGGTTTACAGAGCCTTTATTCATTCACCAGTTCACCAGGTCGATGTAGCGACAAAAATGATCTGAGTAGGTGGCAAGTTTCCCTAAGCCAAAGGAAGTTTTGTGATATGGATAGTTATCTAAATTTGGGTCCCTTTTCAGGTCCCCAAAATAGCACGACACCCTTTCAAAAGGACCCTAAAGGGTACCCTACTTTAGAAAACTACCCATGTGATTTCGAGTGTCATTGTTGGACACCTTGGCAACTTGACGTTGAAACCCGTTTGTCCCCCTCCTTGAATTACAAAGTAAGGGAGCACGAGACAGAGATAGCAACGTATAAAGAAACAGAAAAAGGAAAGGGAGAACGACACGTGCAGGCAGACAGAAAGACAGCAAGATATGTAGAAAGGAAGAAGAACACCCTAAACCCCTAAACACAAATGAGAGAGAATGGAGCTACCCTAAACCATAAACCCTAAACCCTAAACCCTAAACTTCCAGCAGTAAGGTTTGAACATCGATATCAGTGCCAAGTTTGAGCAGCTGGCCTCTGAATGGAAGTGGTCACGGATCCATTTCGGGCGCATCGACGTAGACAAGGACCCATGCCGGCTTTGAACCTACTCCCGAGGGTTTAGGGTTTAGAGTTTAGGGTTTAGGGTTTAGGGTTTCAAGCCTGAAGCCCTTAAATCAGGCCTTATACATCCTAAGCCCTAATCCTCAACCGCAAATCCTGGCCGACTGAGAAAAATGCTACTTGTAGTGCACAGCGAATCCCAGAAAGTTGGAACATGGCTTTTAGGAGGATTAGTGCTAGGATCCCTTATAGATAACGATGTCCCCCAACTTTCTGGCTTCTACTTTATTTTGGGAAGGGTCGTGCGTATCCTTCTCATTTTGTTTGCAGGGCCAGCGTTCCGAGACCTTGAACCTGACTCCTAAATATTGGTTGAGGGTTAAGGTTTACCTGTTAGGGTCCTTTTTATGGTTTAGGGTTAAGGGTTTAGGGTTAGATTTTACCTGTAACTCTCTTTACCTACAGCTTAGCAGCCATTACCCCTAAATTCGTAGGTAGAACCCATACAGCTGTAGGTAATCAGCGCCCCAGGTAGGCCTTAAGTCCTATACTTCCTTCAACTCTCCACCTTGCCCCAAGCCTGTGTCTGAGATTAGAAGTATGGGCCCCTAATATGGGCCCTCAGGCCTTTCTAGGGGCCCTTAAGGGTACATATAGTGTGTATAGTAGGTGTATAAGGATCCCAGGGTCAAGGGCCCAAAAACCCTAAACCCTAAACCCTAAACCCATACTAGGGGCCCATGGGTTCAACCTTAGTCT
>CAJNDV010032019.1:71290-87835 GCA_905221635.1 Symbiodinium sp. CCMP2456 | reverse complement strand
GGGTTTAGGGTTTAAAAGGTTTAGGGGTTTGGGGTTAGGGTTTAGGGTTTAGGGGTTAGGGTTTAGGGTGAGATCCAAGTTCCTCTGTGCCGAATGTAGGGACCTAAAAATTTCCTATTTTACTTTGGGGGTTCCTTATTATAACTATAGGATAATGGGCCCCCAAGCCCTATTCTAATTATTGAGGCCCCTAAACCCCAAACCTTTACAGTAGCCCTTATACAACCCTTGCAGGAGCCCTTCAAAGGAACCGCCAAACCCTCTTCTTAATTATCAAGGCCCCTACATTAAAGGGATTTCTGCGAGCCCTAAACCCTACCTTAACCCCAAATAACCTACCTTTTTGAGGACTTATATAAAGAAATCATAATAAGGAGACGTAAAAGGTAGGTTCCTTAGGCTCCAGGTAACCCTAAACCCTAAACCCTATTGCACGTTTTGGGGGGTGCGAGGTGTGAAGGAGATCCCAGGTGAGGGGCTTCCGGGAAAAGGGCGCTTGTTGATCAGGGTTCAGGGTTTAGGGGGTTTGGGGGTTTTAGGGGGTTTAGGGTTTTGGGCTTTGGGCTTTGGGGTTTAGGGTTTAGGGTTTAGGGGGGTTTGGGGGTTTTAGGTGGTTTAGGGTTTTGGGCTTTGGGCTTTGGGGTTTTCGGTTTTGGGGTTTAGGGGTTTATAGGGTTTTGGGGTTTAGGGTTGAGGGGTTTAGGGTTTTGAGTTTTGGGGGTTTAGGGTGTAGGCATTCATGTTAGCATTGGCCACGTGGAACGGAGCTATTACTCATCTTGCTCGTGTGGCCTTTCTGTGCATGCCTTCAGCCCTCGAGCCTCAAATAAACCGAAACGCGAAACTTGACCTTAAACTCCTAAACAAAAACACCCTAGTACCCCGGACACGAACTGCTCTTAAGCTCCTGTAAACCCTAAATGGGTAGTTCTCTAAATTTGGGTCTGTTTGGGGGTCCTTTTTATAAGGGTGCTATACTATTTTGGGGGACCTAAAAAGGGAACCTAATCTAGAAAACTACCCAAATAAATACGCCCCCTAAACCCTAAACCCTAAACCCCTAAACCCTAAACCCCAAAAACCCTAAACCTCTAAACCCTAAACCCCTAAACCCTGAACCCCTAAACCCTGAACCCCGAATCCCTAAACTCGAAGCCCTGCTTCTTGCTAAATTCTCAAAGGCAGCTCGGGTCTGACTGACTGACCACTCTCGGATGCGTCCTAACGTTCGTGAACAAAGGAGGTCTAGGGTTTAGGGTTTAGGGCTTGAGGGCTTCAGGGGTTTAGGGTTTAGGGGTTTAGGGTTTAGGGTTTGGGAACCCTAAATGGACTTCGCAGGGACCCGTGCTCAACCAAAACCTGAGTAAGCCACTTACTTGGAGGTTCATGGGTAGCTATAAGTATGGTTTATGGGGGTTCCTTTAAGGGTTCCTTTAAAGGGTTCTATAGGGTTTAGGGTTTCGGGTTTAGGGGATTTTAGGGGTAGTTATAAGTATGGTTATAAGTCCCCTAATCTGGGGTATAATTACAGTTACCCTACTTATAACTCCGTTTATAACTACCCCTGAACCTCCAAACCCTAAACCCTAAACCCCATAGAACCCTTTAAAGGAACCCTTAAAGGAACCCTACTTATAACCCCCATTTATAACTGAGGGTTTAGGGTTTAGGGTTTAGGGTTTAGGGTTTGGGTTTGGGTTATGGGGTTTAGGGTTTAGGGCTTCAGGGTTTCAGGGTTTCAGGGTTTAGGGTTCTGCAGGACAGAGAGATGTCCAAGAGATGGGTGGAGTCGAATATGGTACCGACAAACGTGATGCGGCTCAGTTGCCAAAATCGGATCTATAAGGCCCACTGGGTTGACCCTAAACCCTGAACCCTAAACCCTAAACCGTGGGCTGCTTTAAGGGTTCTACAGAGCTGAGGGTGCAGGCCCTGAGCCCTAAGGTTCCCTAAACCTTTAAACCCTAAACCCTGAACCCTAAACCCTAAACCCTGAACCCTAACCCTAAACCCTCTACCCTAAACCCTAAACCCTGAACCCTAAACCCTAAACCCTGAGCCCTAAACCCTAAGCCCTAAAAAACTGAACCCTGTGGCAGGATCGAGGCTTCAGGAGTAAGGGTTCAGAGTTGTTTATTAGGGTTTAGGGTTTAGGGTTTAGGGTTTAGGGGTTTAGGGTTTAGGGCTTTGGGTTTAGAGTTGTTCGTTAGGGTTTAGGGTGGGTTTAGGGCTTAGGGCTTAGAGTTGTTTGTTAGGGTTTATAGGATTTAGGGTTTAGAACCGTTTATGATTTGGGATGGCACAGGCTCAGGGTTGAAATAGGGAAGCACGACGCCGGAACCGTTTCAGATACTCTTTCATTCATCATCTAAAGCCCAGTGAAATCCCTAAACCTTATAAACCCATGATGGAAATCCCTAAGCCCTATAAACCCATGATGGAAATCCCTAAACCCTAAACCCTGTAAACCCATGATGGAAATCCCTAAACCCTGGAAGCCCGCAACGGAGCAGGAGATGCCGCTGCCCCCTGGGCTCTTGGGTTCATCACGGTTTCCATACGCCTAAACCCGAAACCCTAAACCCTAGTTTGGGGTTTAGGGGTTCCCTGAAGCCCACAAAAACCCGGCAGACCTGAACTAGTCCCGCGATGCCCTCACCTCCCGGGTTTAGGGTTTAGGAACATCGACAAACTTCAACCCTTGTAGTACCCCTAAAACGCCTTAGAAACTCATGAAATGCCTAGTTCATTTTTGTGTGTAGCCCGACCCTAAACCGAATCAGTCCCCCATAAGCCCTAGCACCCTATAAAGCGTTAGGCCATCGAAAACCTCCAAGCAACCAAACCCTAAACTCTAAACCCTAAACCCTAAAGTTTAGGGCCTAAACTTTAAACCCTAAAACCCTAAAGCCCTAAAGCCCTGAAGCCCTAAACCGAGGTACAAGTTCGGGCGGCCGGTTGAAGTGAAGCCCAAGGCCTTCTTCGGGTTTAGGGCTTTATAAGGGGGTTTAGGGTTTAGGGTTTAGGGGTTTAGGGTTTAGGGGTTTAGGGTTTAGGGTTTAGGGTTTAGGGCGTTATAAGGGCTTTGGAAAGGTTTTGTAAGGGCTTTACAAGGGTCTGTAAGTTTTTTGAGAGTTTAGGGGTTGAGTGGTTTAGCATTTGGGGCTTGGGGCTTTGGGATCTTGGCTTTGGGTTTGGTGTAGGATCTTTGGTTTCAGGGGGTTCAGGGTCTGAGAGGTTTCCAAGTAGAAGGAGTTTGGGGTTTAGGGTTTGGGGTTTGGGGCTTAGGGGTAAACTTTCATCTAGGGCCACCCTTAGACTCCTTATAATCGCTGTAGTAGAATATACCCGCCAGAACCCTTTTCGAATCAGGAAGGCCCTTGTGTTATGTCATAGGAACTCGGGCATACAAGGTCTACACTAAACCCTAAACCCTAAACCCTAAACCCTAAACCCACAAGCCTTCAAGTCTTTCGATTGCTCTCGGCGCAACATCCCGAAAGCCCTTGCCGCGGTCACCATGGGGCGAACCCAGCTTCGGGTTAAGGGCCTCAACCCCAAACCCGCCAAAAAAGCGCGTAAGCACACCGAATCGAAATGTGCCCAAGAACTGCGGCGTTCATGGATAGGAGGTTTTGCGATCTCCTGCAGGATTAAGGTACCCCCCCAGCTCACCGAACTGTGGCGGAAGGACTTCGAAGTCATCCGGGACAAGCGTCTCCGCGGGAGTTCCGGTTGTTTGCGCTCGGGTTTCAGGTTTGGGATTTGTGGGTCTGTGAAGAACCCTAAACCCTACACCCCAAACTCTAAAAGCCCTAAGCCCTAAACCCTAATATGTTCATTCAGGCTTTAAGGGTTTCGGGTTTCGGGCTGTGGCTTAAGGAGTCTTTTTTGGTTTGGGCTTTGGGGGGTTCGGGTCAATTACGGCTTAGGGGTTTTGGGTTCGGGGCTTCCTTTACCAAACCTCAACTTTGCGATCGGAAAACGGCTTATGGATCGAATGCTACAAGGCTTTTGTATAGAATGTGTAAGACAATTCCTTTCGGCTACATGTAGCATAATCTACCCCAAACCCAAATTCCAATTAGTAAGGCCCCTACACCCCAAACCCCTAAACCCAAAGCCCTAAACCCTAAGTCCTAAGAGCTGCAACGAAGGCACCGCATGAGGCATTCGGACATTTCGGTCTGCCGGGGACCAGGATTGGCCAGGGATTTGTTGAGGGCTGAGTCTAGGGGTCTGAAAAATTATAGTTAGGGTTAAGGGTTGAGGTTTAAGGTTTGGGGTTTAGGGTTTTGGGTTTAGGGTTTGTTGGTGTTGGGTTCACGGTTTTGGGTTAGAGTTTAGGGTTTTGGGTTGTTTAGGGTTAGAATCTAAAGACTTGCAATCTGGACATGAAGGCAAATCCTTATGAACAAGTAGTCATGATAGAAGGCAGTTGATGTGTGCTGTCGGCAAGTACCTAAACCCTAGACCCCAAACCCTAAACCCTGAACCCTAAACCCGAAACCGCAAACCCTAAACCCGAAATCCTAAACCCTAAACCCCTAAACCCTAAACCCTAAAGCCTAAACCGCCCAAGGTACCAAGGCAACCCAGATGGTCAGAAGTGGATGCTGACGAAATACATGGGTGAAGATGCGGAAGGAGCCTCGTATGAATGCCTCAGGAGCCGACAGCTCTCTACCCACAGGCCCCATAGTAGTTCCTTTTTGGGGTTACCTTATAGGATTCTATATGTGGACATATATGAACCCCAAAAAGGAACTACTTTAGGGCCTGGGGTTCATCTTTAGAATCCTATAAGGTAATCCCAAAAAAGAACTACTATGGGGCCCATGGGTACACATGTACTCGAACCCAGTGCGATATACGTTAGCTATGCCCTAAACCCTAAACCCTAAACCCTAAACCCTAAACACGTTTAATGTCGGCAGCAGGCTCGAGGGCTTACGGCGGCATCGCATGCTGACGCTTTCAACTGTTGGCACGTTCGGTTTGGAGTCGAGGGCTTTTTTGGGGTTTAGGGTTTAGGGTTTAGGGTTTAGGGTTGTTGCTCGGAAACTCTGGCCACGACTTGAGTGGATTCTGGGTCGTTGCGATTGAATTGAGTTTCATTTCCCAGCCCAAGCCCTAGACACCCCTCTCTGCCCCAAACACCCCCTAAACCCTAAACCCTAAACCCCTAAACCCTAAACCCTAAACCCCTAAACCGGCTTGGTCCCGACCGGCTACAGCCACAGCCTGGCAGGTATGCATGTGGGTAGTTCTCTAAATTAGGGTCCGTTTTTAGGGTCCTTTGTATAATGGTGCCGTATTATTTTGGGGACCTAAAAGGGACCCTAATTTAGAGAACTGCCCATGTGGGTTCTGTGAAGTTCGTAGACAGGCTGAGGAAGGTAGGGTTTAGGGTTTAGGGTTTAGGGTTTAGGATTTAGGGTTTAGGGTTTAGGGTTGTGGTTAAATGGGTGCTGGGTTCAGTCAGACGAACTTCTGCGAAGCTAGGCTGACACGCAAAAGTTTGAAGCGCCCTACTTGGAGGTTCCTGGCTAGTTATAAGTGGGGTTATAAGTAAGGTAACTATAATTATAACCCATATTAGGGGACCTATAACCATACTTATAACTACCCATGAACCTCCAAGTAAACCTGAAACTCCACAGCCTCAGACCCTGAGCATTCGGGTCTTGTCCGGAAGCGCCGGGCACCCGGAAGTCACGGCGAGAAGCACTTACTAGGACCCGGAGTAGGCCCTTATTTCCTTTTTTAGGGTTGGGGCTCCCTTATAATCCCCTTAAACCCAAAAACGGCACCCTTTTCCTTCCTAGGTTACTCCTAGGTCTAGCTTATTAGGGGTGCCAGGGAATGGGCCATAGTTGAACTCTCTGAATGTAGGAACTATGGGCGTAAGTCTGTGCGGCTTCCCCGAGACAGGCAACCTTGATCACGAAGGAGGTACTTCATGAATTGTCACATGGAGCTCAAACCCTGGACCTTCATATAGAAGTGGAACAGTTTCTCGTACGAGTCAATAAGGTTCATGTTACAACTATAGTGTAACATCATTCAAAAACCTGTTCCAAGCACTGAGGCCCCGATATTACACCCCAAAGTACCCTAAACCCTAAACCCCTAAACCCCTAAACCCCTAAACCTGTGCCCTACTTTTGGGTAGTTCTCTAAGTTAGGGCCCTTTGTATCCTTTTTTATAAGGGTTCCGTACTATATTGGAGACCTCAAAAGGGACCCTAATTTAGAGAACTAGCCATATAAGGAGCCCTCCGACCCAGCAACCCCGAACCCTAAACTTTAACACTCCTAAATCCTAAACCCAAAGCTTCTAAAACCCTATATATATACCTCTAAACCCGAAAAACCCGAACCTCAACCCTAAACCGTAAAACGCATTCAGTGAGGATCAAACCTTCACTACGTCACTACCCTCATCTCCCAGAAGAAGTATAACAAGTTCTTGAAGAACAACCAGGCGGGCTTTTGGGGTTTAGGGTTTAGGGTTTAGGGTTTAGGGGGGTGTAGGGCTCGTGGGGTTTAGGGTTGGGGTACATTAGGATATGACCTGGAATAAGGATTGAACAAGCCAGGCGGTCCTTGGGTTTGAGAAAGTTTAAGGTTTACCGTCAAGATCTTACTTCGGATGTCTGGTTCAGTGCTGGGTTTACAGCTTGAGCAGCTAGGTTTCCAATCTAGGGTTTTGGGTTTAGGGTTTAGTATGGCTTGGACAGCTACGAGGTTGCTCTCAGCAATTGCCAAAACTCTTGTGCCAGCACGGTACTTGGAGGGTCGGGGGACTTAGTAAGTAGGTAATAAGTAGACTTATAAGTAACCTAAAGGGGACTCTAAATGGGGTTGTGATACTTATAAGTCTACAAGATAACTGCTTACTAAGTCCCCCGACCCTCCAAGTAAGGAGTCTCAACCTGAGCCCGGGAAAGCTGGGCTTCCATGCAGCGCAGGCTTGCTCTCCACAAGAACGGAGCTCATCGGCAGAGTCGTTCGCGCAAGATCTTCTGTGAATCCCCTTGCTTGGAGACGTGCGGTTTAGGGTTTAGGGTTTAGGGTTTGGACCATAACCCTAAACCCTCAACCCTCAACCCCTAAACCCTAAACCCCAAAGCCCTCGAGTGTGAAGGGCCGGCGGACAAATATCTGCAAGAGCGCAAGATCAAGACGATGCACACTACTGATGATGGACACATTCTGCATGACCCAAATACAATATAATACCATAAATCCCATAGTTTAGGTATATAAGGTCATGCAGGATTTTGTCCATCAACCGTATGAATCTCGTGGGTGTGCCCGGAGTGTGCACCAGCTCCTTGCCAAGAATGTAACCTAAATACCCATGATGGAACTATGCTGCGAAAGAACACCCCTTATTGTGGTTTTTAGGACGTAATACTTTCATGATGGCAGTACAGTAGTACATATTTTGTGGGCCCTTTTGTTAGTTTAGCGGTTAAGTGTAAGTGGCTGGGCCAAGCTGATTAGCCCTAGACGCCTTTCCCTGCCAAGCTTGTAGGACCGAGAGCCCTAATCCGCGAAGCTCAGGGTTTGAGGTTTATCTAAGGCGTCCACAGCGCCATCCTCTATCCGCAGTTCTCAAATCATATGGTAGATCCGCTCATTCCCGACTCCTTGGAAACACACTTACCCCTAAGCATGCCTTTAGCGAAGGTCCAAGCACTGGCTGAAACTTGCTCTCAACATGAAAGCCCAGCCCCTAAACCCTAAGCCCCGAACCATTGTTTCGATTCTTGCTTTGGCTGTAGCTCGTTCAGAACTCGGTGTTAAATATCGAGGCCTAGAGACCTTAATCCAATGATCAAGCCCCGTATATACAAGATTCTTCAATCGTCTAGAAAACAGCCCGATACAAACACGTATGAACATCGACATGAAAGAAAAACCAGAATATAGAATTTTGAACACAGCAAACAACATCCAAGAAGACACTGTATGTGTAGAGACTGGGCCGTAGAATGCTAAATCCTGAACCCTCAACCCTAAACCCTAAATCCTAAAACCTAATTCCTAAAACCTAAACCCTAAATCCCAAACCCTAAATCCTAAACCCTAAACCCTAAATCCTAAAACCTAAATCCTGACCTAAACCCTAAATCCTGACACCTAAACCTTAAACCCTAAACGATTCGGGCGGGCTGGGGCTCGAAGCTTCGATTTCCTTCTGTTCCTGCATGGCAGGAGCTTTCCGGGTTTAGGGTTTAGGATTTAGGGTTTTGGGTTTAGGTTTTAATTAGGCGTGTTGGTGATTTTTCTGGATTTGGGGGGTGTGGGATTGTGGGCTTGGGGGTATGTGCGGGTTCTAACAGTATGGGGTTTGGCGGGTTTGGGGTTTAAGCCTTTCTAGCTTGACAGGGGTCCCATAAGGCTTAGACTGCATAAGGGTTGCGCAGGGGTGTTCTGTTCTGTAAAGGTTTAATGTTCAGGATTTATGTAGGGGTTAGGGTTTAAGGGTTTAGGGTCCAGGGTATCAGTGTTTGGGGTTAAGTGTCTAGTGGGGGCAGCAGGTGGCCATCATCGGCTACTTCAGAAAGGAGGGGGACCGGGAACATCGAGCACCATGCCTGCACCATGAAACAGCCTTCAAGCCGAAGACGACTTACGCATTCGATCCCCCCAAGCCTGAAACCTCAAACCCTGAAGCTTTAAACCCTAAACCCTAAGCCCTAAACTCTGAACCCTAAAGCCTAAAGCCCCAAAGCTTAAATCCTAGGCTTCGAAATAAACCGAGGCCCTGAAGCATGGTCTTACAACTTGCTTGGGGCAATGCAGGGGCCTAAATAGTTAGAACACGTTTCCTCTTAAAAGGGGGTCTATGATAGGGTGACTTTCAAGGGATCTATAATACAGGAGACCCTTATTATTTTGGAGACTCCAGAAGCCTTTTCTTAAGGAATGTACCTCAAATCTTATCAGGGTTCCCATTATTTATTTTTTCAGGTATGTTCCTTAATTAAGGCGGTTTGGAGTCTCTGGGTATGGTTTCGTGCGAATGGCTTCCTGAAGCTTGGCGTCCATAGGGTTTAGGGTTTCTGATGCTT
Organism: Symbiodinium sp. CCMP2456; assembly: GCA_905221635.1. Classification (NCBI taxonomy): domain Eukaryota; class Dinophyceae; order Suessiales; family Symbiodiniaceae; genus Symbiodinium; species Symbiodinium sp. CCMP2456. Next base: position 78,749 of record CAJNDV010032019.1, on the reverse strand, counting down.
CGGGTGTAGGATTCACGATGTTTAAGGTTTGGGATTTATGATGTTTGGGGTTTCGGGTATCTGAAGAGGTTTAGGGTTTGGGGTTTAAGATGGGACGTACCAGTCTCAACTTGGTTGGGGGACGAAGATGCTCCGTAACCTGATCCATACACCTCCAGCTCACCGCTACCAAAACTTTGGATGCCTGGACAGTGGCGACCCCTTGGTGGTGCAGCCAGCAGCTCAAACCTCAAATGCCGTCATGCCACAAGGCCAGTATTCCAGGCCTAGCCAGAAATTTTAAACCCTAAACCCTAAACCCAAAAGAACAGATTTCGTTGCAGAGTCTAGGAAGGATCATGGATCTTGACTGCTTCAAGTGCCCCCGTCTAGGGGTCTTGGCTACCTGAAGGATGAGGGGACTTGGTAAGTAGGTTATAAGTAGAGTTAAATTTGCCCTAAACGAGCTGATCCTAAACCCTAAACCCTAAACCCTAAACCCTTCAACCGTAACCCTACTTCGAACCTACTTGCCCACTTCCCGGATCCTGCAACAAGGGAGGCTCCAATCGCGAACCCGAATCTAGACCCCTTGTAGTACCGCACCTCCCTCCCTCCCTCCCTCCCTCCCTCCCTCCATCCCTCCCTCCTCCCTCCCTTGATAAGTTTTTAATCGAGCTCCAAAATGGCAGGCCTTGCTTGAAGAGGGTTTGTAGATACGGGGCCTGCATTCAGTCTATAAGCAAAGCCTTGAAATCCGTACCCGCACGAGGTCGAGATCCCCTAAAAGCCTTTATGGACCCCCCTAAACCCTAAACCCCTAAACCCTAAAGTGGAAAGCCTTCCTCAAGCCACGTAAAACCTTTGAAGGAGCGAGGCAGAAAGCGCAGTGTCACAATATGTGGGTAGTTCTCTAAATTAGGTTCCTCTTTTACCCAATATAGGACGACACCCTTATAAAAAGGACCCTAAAAAGGACCTTAATTTAGACGGCTACTCATGTATCTCGTCTTCAGACCTTTTTCTTCTTCTTTTGTCTCTGGGGTGGGTTTTTGCGGCTTCCCAAACCCGAGGTATTCCAGGAGGCGACCTGGAAGCTCTACCAGGGCGAGAACGTGGACAGAGATGACATAGGCCGGTTGTTGCATAGGCAGATGTTTTGATGTTTTGTGCTTGCTGCTGTTGCAAGTGTTATCTAATTGGTTGAAGTGGTTTCTGTTCTGACGGGCCGTTGCTTGGCTATGTTGGTCAATGCTTGTCGGGTTAGATGTTTGTTTTGTTTATCCTTGTATTTGTTTTGGGATTGAGGTTATGATTGTTTAGGGTTTGAGCGTTTGTGAACAGAGTTTTGCGGTTTTCAGCTTTAGGGTTTGGGATCTGGGATTTAGGGGTTGTTAGATGGGAATGACTTTCAGGGTCAAAGGCTACAGGCTGAGTGTCAGGCTTGGGTTTCATATAGGGGCCTTAATAATTAGAATAGGGTTTGGGGTATCTTATACTATACTTATAATAAGGAACCCCCAAGACCCTATTCTTATTATTAAGGCCCCTACATTAGGGAGTTCGGCTTGAGAATCAGGTTTTGGCAGGTTTTTGGGATGCCGAGTTCGAGTCGGTGCCCGCGAGGCGGCTACGGTTCAGGTGAAGAGGGTGTAATGTGCGGGAAAACTTGTAAGCAACAACTGGACATCAGCTTAGGCACCCTAAACCCTAAACCCCTAAACCCCTAAACCCTAAACCCTAAACCCTAAACCGTGACGTCAGGCAGGGGTTTTGTGGTTTTACAGTGGAGCAGTAAGGCCCAATAAGTTAAAGGAAGCTACAGGTAGTTTGGGGTATATAGGGCTTCTATAAGGCTCCTATAAGGTGTTTACACCTTATATAAAGGCTCCTATAACGGCAACTACCCACTTGAAAATGTCCTAGACTAAGCACTCAACCTTAAACCCTAAACCCTAAACCCTAAACTTGAACCCTAAACCCTCGGGTTTACATTGCCTTTGACAGGCGCCGGCGTGGCCTCCGTATTCTTGCAGGGTGTACTGCAGAAGGCCACGTTTCAGTTTTTCAGATTTCGTGATGACTGTCGGGTCGGGTTACTTGGAGGTTCATGTGTAGTTATAAGTGGGGTTCCTTTAAGGGTTCCTTTAGAGGGTTCTACAGGGTTTAGGGTTTAGGGTCTAGGGTTTAGGGTTTAGGGTTTAAGTGAGGTTATAAGTCAGGTAACTCTAGTTATAACCCATATCAGGGGACGTATAACCCCACTTATAGCTGCCCATGAACCTCCAAGTAGGACCAGGAAGGACAGGACCTCGATCTAGGTTTTCCTGTCTCGAGAATGCCGATGAGGTTCAGGGCTTTGGTCGGAACACGAAGTGTGTAGCGGTTTGGGAGTTTCTTGACTCTGGATGAAAATGCGGCTTAAAGTGCTGCTCTTCATTCACCTACGGAGCCCTGAAAGTGGTTCGGTACTTTCTGTTTTGGGTTCTGGTCTAGGATTTTCGGGTTAGGGCTTGGAACAAAGCTGGCTGGGGTCGGGGGATGACCTGTCAACGATCTTGAACGCAAAACCCTAGACGCTACACCCTAAACGTTCGACCATTGTTAAATCTGAATGTTAAGCCCAAAATTGATCATCCGAAGAGGCCCCAACCACCTGGCTCTTCCTACCTAGGTTGCTCTCACTCGTAACAGCAGTGCGGAAAAGAGCCCACAACAAACCCGAAACCCCTAAACCCACAAGCAAAAACGAACCGTTCTTCGCCGGGCCCGTGCAGGCGGGGGTGAAAGCTCCGGCGTTGCATGTCCTCCTCGATGGCAAGGCAGGGGCTCAGACTGGTTAGGCTTACAGGCTTACATGGCTTACATAGGGTTGTTTGGGGTTGAGGGTTTTGGGTTGTTTTGGGGTTTAGGGTTGTCTACCCCCATATCCATATGGGACTTCGAACTATTTAGAATGCTTAGCGTGCAGGGCTCAGAGTTAACATGTTCCAGCTTCCTGGCGGGCTTCTACTTTAAACCCTAAACCCTAAAGCCTAAACCCCAGACCCCTAAACCGTGGCCCCTTTGGCATTCTGCAAGACTTGTGAAGGATCTGAGGTGTAGGCACTGGGGGTTTCGTGTCCCGGGGGACCAAAAGCACACCCTGATGTCGAAAATCGCCCAACCCTGGCCCCTGAACCCCTAGACCCTAAAGCTTTAGCTCATAACCCCGAACCCCTAACCCCAACCCCAACCTAAACCCCACCCTCAACCCAAAACCCTCAACTCAAGACATGTGGTTTAGGGTTTGGGGCGCCGAAGCCCCCTGGATCAGCGCTCTGCGCTGCAGGTCGTGAACGATATGGCCAAGATCCAGCTCCCCGAGCGCCTGGGTTGAAGACGGTTTGACAAAGGTTATACGGCTTAGGGTTTAGGATTGAGGGTTGTTTAGGGTTTAGGGGTTTAGGGTTTAAGATTGAGGGTTTTGGCGCTTCGGGTTTAGGATTTCGGGCTTTTAATCGAGGTCTGACGGGTTGATAAAAGGTTACAGGGTTTAGGGTTTGGGATTAGGGGCTTTTAGTCCAGGTCTGAATCATGAACTGATTAGCTACGAACCGTTTCCTTGATAGTCCCGATATGATTATACTCGAACGTGGAGGTCTGAATATTAGCAGTATCCTTTCTAGTCCCTTTATACGTATACAAGAATACTCCCGAAAGTCCTAAACCCTAAACCCTAAACCGAAAGTCCTAAACCCCCGAACCCTGGGCCCCATTCCATTAAGGCTGCGAAAGTAGGGGTCAGAGCCAGCTCCTTAGTCTTCGGGTTAACTAGTACTTGTGTTTTGATGGGGATTTAGGGTTTAGGGTTCTGAATGATAGGAAAACCCTAAACTTAGGGTTTAGGGTTTAGGGTTCTGAGTGACAGGAAAACCCTAAACCCTAAACCCTATAAGTTTAGGGTTTTGGGTCTGAACCCTGCGAACCTCAAGCCTGAACTTTGAATTTGAACGCCAGCATGAGCCTTGGATGGCAGACGCTAGCCATACATCATATACCCCTCAAAAAGCGCCATTGTCAGTCCTAAAGCCTATGTAAACAGATGAAAGACAAAAGAAGCCTTCCCTTAAACCCTGACTTGAAGCCACAGACGCTTGCTCCAACATCGACCGCAAGCTTACAACTCCACACAAAGACCCTATCAGTGTCGCTGTGTTGGCAGTGGCCACATTATATGAAGGGTTTAGAACCTAAACGCCTTGGTTGTGAGGGCCTGCACGTTCAAACCCCCCAACATAATCAAGGGACTGGGCTTTTATCAGGGGCTTGCCGTGACATCTTAGCAGCCCTTTTTCTGTGTCCCACCCTCAGCTCTAACCCATATACCCCAAACTCCAAAACTCTAGCCCCGAAACCCTAAACCAGAAGCCTAAACCTTAAACCTTGAACCCTAAACCCTAAAACTTGAAACCCCGAACCCTCAACACCGAAATCCCTAAACCTCAAAGCCTCACGTCAGGCGGTGGACCGTCCCAACCGTCATCGATTTCGTCAAGCAGCAACTGGGTTTAGGGTTTAGGGGTTTAGGGTTTGGGGGTTTAGGGAGGGGTCTGGGTTCAGGGGTTTAGTATTTAGGGGTTCAGGGTTTAGGGTTGAGGGTCTAGGGTTCCGGGTTTAGGGTTTAGGCTCTTAGAGTTTAGGCTGGGGCCTTTTAGGATTTAGGGTTTAGGATTTCGGGTCCATTTCGCGTACAAGGGAAAGCCCAGAAGTTGTCCATCAGGCTTTACTTAGGTTCAGGGCAAGAGGATCGTTGTTTTGGGTTTGATAGTGTGTGTGTGTGTGTGTGTGTTTACATGTACATATATATATATATATATATGTATATATATACATATTTATGTATATATAGGGTTTAGGTTTTAGGGTTTTAGGGTATATAGATAGATAGATAGATAGATAGATAGATAGATAGATATAGAGAGAGAGAGAGATATATATATATATATATACATATAGACATATGCCTTTGTTTTTCTGGGGCATTGGCCTCTCGGGCCGGTGTGACAACAGCCGGAATAGGCTTGCGGGTTGGTTTTCAGCTTCAGCTTGTCTAACTGATATTACTGCTATCGCAGTTTCGATACTACGGCTCGCAGAAACAGCAAGAAAGGTAGGCAGCGTGACACACGCAGACATCGTGCTCGCTGATGGCAATTTCTGACTAGACTCACGCGGTCTGCACACGCGATGTACTGCCACCAAATTCCCCTGACTTTGTGACAGTTTGCCCTTCACCAAGACAAGCGGGTCCCCATCCACCGCTTGTTCTGGAAGCAATGCCCGAAGGACCATCCCCCCTAAACCCTAAACCCCAGACCATAAACCCTAAGCCCTAAACCCCAAACCCTAATCTGCTCCTGGTGACCTGGCCACAGAATGCTGCTACCTTTGAGCTCCGTGGGACACCGTAAGGCCCGGAACTCTGAAGCAAGCCCTCTCCCCTCCAACAGAAATTTTACTGGTGCGCATGGGGAGTGGCAGAGTAGCTGCGTTTCGGGTTTAGGGTTTAGGGTTTAACTCCCTATCGTAGTCCCGGGCCTGTTTCATCTCCTGTAACAGTTGCCATATTCCGTCCTGCACTCTCCCTCTAAACCCTAAACCCTAAGCAGTAGGAAAAACCAAAGAACCGAGGTTTAACCTGCTGAGTGAGATGGAGCCGGAGAGGGACGGAAGCGACGGGGAGCTTTGAAGACAATCAACCCGCAAGCTTTAAGGCTGAGGCTTGAGCTGTCCTGACTCCCTCGAGAGACAGGGAACTCAGTAAGGATGTAATAGGTAACGGTAGTTTAGGGTTTAGGGATTAGGGTTTAGGGTTTGAAGTAGATCTACAATCTCTACAACTCACAGCCATACTCAAAACCTGTGTCGTACGTCCGCTTGTCGTCTAAGTAGGGTTTGGAGTTTGGGAGGTGTCTGTCCTCGACGCTAAACCCTAAAGCCTGGATTTGGAGTTTGGATGGCTTCTGATGTCGGATTTCCCAAACCCGTAAACTCCGCTATGGACGTTTTGGGTAAAGCCATACTTGGTGTCAATTTTGGGGTTTAAGGTGTAGGATTATAGGGTTTTTCGACTTAGGCCTTAGGGTTTAAGGAGTTCTGCCGAAACCCTAAACCCTTTCAAGAACCCTATACCCTAAACCCTGGGCCCTAAACCCCAAATCGAACTTCCTCGTTGGGACACCCCACGTCAGCTCACACGCTCCCCAGTCCATCAAGCTGCCTGCGTAGTCATAGAGCAGGGGCCGGAATATAGTGGGATAGTCATACGATTCCTCAGCATCTTGTGGGGTTAACCCTAAACCCTAAACCCTAAACCCTAAACCCTAAACCCCTAAACCCTAAACCCTAAACCCTAAACCTTAAGTATGGGCCCCTAATATGGACCCCGAGGCCTTCCTAGGGACCCTGTAAGGGTACATATAGGGTATATAGTAGGTGTATAAGGACCCCAGGGTTAAGGGTTTAGGGTTTAGGGTTTAGGGTTTAGGGTTTAGGGCCCATACTAGGGGCTCATGGGTTCAACCTTAGACATCTCTTAGTGTTCCTTTGTAAAGCCCTCCAGCAGCCTGGTCTCTTTTCTCGGGCCTCTATATATCGCGTCGCAGCGCTTGCGCGCAATCCTCCAACGTTTGCTTTCAGATACTTCAGAGACCCAGCTTCGTGCTTGAATGCTTCGTTGCAAGGCTCTCAACTGAAGCACCCTGAAGTAATGTAAGGGCAGTAACAATTAGAATAGGGTTTTGGGCTCCTTTACAAGGAGCCCCCAAACTAATATAGGTAATTATGAAGGCCCCTATATTATCCTGCGCTCTCATGCCAAAAGCCCTAGCCACCTACGCTGTTCTAGCCGCAGACGTTGGAGGCCAGAGACCATGCATTGCAGTTATTGCGCTCGAGAAAGCATTGCAGGGATTCCATCAGCCATCCTCAGTCTCCATAATCGTGGCCCAAGAATATAGGGTTTTGGGTTTATGCCCAGGACTGAAGTACTAGAATCCGTTTTTGGCATTTCCGACAATGAACTCTCTAGGTATGTGTGATCTAGAACTTATGCAGAAGAGTGTTTTCTGGGTTGGGGCACGTCCCAAAAATACCCCGAAACCTTAAATCCTAGACCCCAAGCCGCCCTAAACCCTAAACCCTAAACCCTAAACCCTAAACCCTAAACCCTAACCCTAAGGCCGAAACCCGAGGTTCAGCTTTTAGCTGTGAACCGCCGCTAAATCGGAGGGCAGAGGCTTTCAAATCCCCAGCGAAGGAGTCGGAAGTAACCTTGGGGTTTCGGGATTTAGGGGGTTTAGGGGTTATGGGGTTTAGGGGTTTAGGGTTTTAGGGGTTTAGGGGTTTAGGGGTTTAGGGGTTGAGGGTTTAGGGGTTAGGGGTTTAGGGTTTAGGGTATTTAGGGTTGGGGGCCTTTAGAGCTCTGAAGTTGTAGGTT
>CAJNDV010032019.1:16582-71190 GCA_905221635.1 Symbiodinium sp. CCMP2456 | reverse complement strand
GCTCCACCGATTGTCAACTACTCCGACATAACCATGCAGGTGTGTGCGCGCGCGCGCGTGCGGGTGTGTGTGTGGGTGTGCGCATGTGTGTGTGTGTGTGTGTGTGTCTGTGTGTGTCTGTGTGTGTCTGTGTGTGTGCGTGTGTGTGTGTGTGTGTCTGTGTCCGTGTCTGTGTCTGTGTGTGTGTGTGTATGTGTGCGTGTGTGTGTGTGTCTCTTTGTACGCCTTGTGATGACACCCAGGTCGAATCCAGAGTTCACCCCACAGCAGAACTACTTCAATTTCCGCATCATCAGCCGTGACCCCAGTTTCTAGCACACTCGCTCACAAGGGGGGTACGCGAGGACTTGGCTGCGGCTTGCAGCCCACCTTGACTGACAGTGTATCATTGAGGCCCGCTTGCCGACGTGATCGACATGCGCGACTTCGTGTGGAGCTTTGACATCACTGGTCGCATTGAGGCCTATCAGAACGGAACTCCGGCCTTTGTTGACCTTTCCCCGTGCCGCGGCCAGGTTGACATTCAAGCAACTTTCAACTACTTCGGGCAAATAAATCCGCTCCGCATTGCCACGGGCTTGGCAGACCTCATCCGCCAGGTGCACTAGCACATTTGTGTGCCGCATCGCCACTCGAGGTCTTCAGACAATCCACCATCCTTAACCAGGCAGACATCGGAAACGAACTTGTGCCTCGGCTCCAGATCCAAAACCATGTTTTCCTCGCACGCCCCATGCCAAGGGCCTCAGGCTCCCGTGCAGATGTTGCTGCCTCTGTCTTCTGGCTCAGGTCGCCCAAAAGGGGTCTATGACGGTCGTTTAGCATGTATGCACGCAGCTATGCCTAGCCTACTGGAAGCAGCATGCTTGGAGCTGGCTCTGTCACCTGGCACATACGTGAGGCCGCGGGTGGCGGAACAGCGTGGCTCAGACACAAACTCGCAGGAGCACCGGAACGATGTCGAAGCCAGCAGCCTGATCAAGTTGTACTTGCCCGGTCACTGGGCAAGGTGCAAGCACAAATCACACCGTGCCTGGACACGCGCGCATACACTCGTGCATATGCGCCAGCTCACATGCTACCACCCCAGCAACTGAAAAAACTGTGTGCTGTTTCCGAGGTATGTCGACATCTTGCCTGCTGCAACTGACTGGTTCCGAAGAACGACGGAGGAAAGCAGAAGATGCGACTTTGCCCAGAGGGCTGCGCGGGAGCAAGCGGCAGAACCTCTCTCAAGCATGGTTGCAGGGAGAGCTGCTGTGGGGCTCTGGGCTTGTCCGGAGTTTAGTTTTCGCCGCGACACCTGAGCAATGCCATGCAATGCACTGTTGAGACTCATTGCCCTTGAGTCCCCAAGGTCTTGGCGGCCTGGCTGGTGTCTTCAGGATCCGTCAGAGCGCGGCGTGTGCTGGAGCTGGGAAGCGGCCTCGGCACCGGGGGGCTGGTGGCTGCGACGCTTGGAGCCCACGAGGCGACAATGTGGACCTCGTTAAAAAGAGGTACGACAGTAGAAGCAACAACCGGTCAATCAGACTAGCCTTCAGCAGTGGGGGTCCCGTTTGGTTGATGATCTCGAGTGATCGATCATCCGATGACACTGTCTAGCCTTTAGAATTCTAGGCACAGGATGGATGCATGCATAGAAATGTCAGTGGGTAAGTAAGGAAGTGAGCACCCAAATACATGAGTGTGCATGCCCGCGCATATGCCCTGGTCATTGGCGATCAGGTTGTTGTTTCTGATCGTCCGGGGCCTGTTCTGGATAGGCTGCAGCGGAACATTCAGCTGAACATTGTTGCACATCGGGAGCACGAACTCCCACTGCGGGCATGTCCACTGGATTGGGCTGTTGCGCAACCGACAGAAGGCCCGATGCTGCGTCGCAATGTTGCAATTGACATGGGACGGATGGAGGGGAAGAAAGTGTGGCTTGTGTTGCAGGTGAAGCCCCGGTCTTTGATGTGATCCTCGGGGCCGACATACTCTACGATCGGAGTTCCTTTCCCTCGTTGGTACTGACTTTGCAGAACCACCTGGCTCCGGGTGGGAGCTTTTATTGTGTGGATCCAGGCCGCTTGGACAACTGTGCTGTCAGGAACTCGTTTGTCCGCCATCTTTGTGAAGAACATCCTGAGTGGGAGTGTGACGAGAAGACTTTGGAAGCCTCAATACCAGCTGCGGAAACTCTGTGTATGGGGCCTGGTGCCCTTGATGCCCGAAGCACGACGCACCCACGCGTCCACATCCATTTGCACGAACAGAGACGAAGGGGCTTGGCGGCTGCCCTGGGGTTGCCAGAGGCAGCTCTTGGCCAGACGGTATCCGTGCATCAGCTGATCACTGCAGATGCCCCGTACAAACTCCTAGTCGTGCACAGGCCGGTGGATGGAAAAGGTACCTCTACACATAGCCGACGGACTAGCATTTGCGCTTTCCGAAGTGAGAAGCTCTCCATTCTATGCAAATCAGCACACATCTGTTGACCAAGATATTTTGGATTGAAAGCTTTCCAACGGGAGTCATCTGCAGGAACCATGATTGCGCAATTGCAGGGCTCGCAATACGTTAGCAGTGCTGTCGACGACGGCCGATGAATCCCTTCCGTGTGTCCCTACGGGAGCTCTAAAACTCTGGGTAGCATGCCAACTAGCACCACATCATCCCAAGCCGGACGCTGCTCTGTTTGTGTAGATTCCATGCCCTCCACAAACTGTTCCGAGCACGTCGTAGCGTCCTGTCCACCACACATGTGTCCCAGGTGCTGTCAGGCCCAGACGGCTTCATCTTCCCGACAAACTGCACGGAAGGATTTCGGTTGCGGCTTAGTCCGGGCCTTTGCCATCCATGTCCGACACTAACATCTACAGCTCTGTATGTATGCATCGGCTGCAAGGCAACGCCGTGGAACAGCCAACAACCAACCGCGGCTATGACATCGGCTTCGTTTTCCCTCCGGAAGGCTTGGCCGAGGTTTGAGCACCGCATGTATATCCGACAGCGTGCGCAGGCATGACCTGCAGGGGATACGACAATGCCACGGTCAGTGTCCGATTTCCAGATGGCGCAGGCTGCGAACTCTGCTTGGCACATGTAGCATCATGTAGCATCAAGAGACGGGGTGGGTGTGGGTGAATGTGGGTGAAATTCGTGCTTGGCATGAGGTCTGCTGCGGAACAACTACACGCTTGAGGTTGATGTCAGCAATCCAGGGCGGGGCTCTTGGGGGCATGTTGTTTCGAAGTTTGCAGCAAGAACCTACTCTCTCTCCAGGTATGTACCCAACTCAACAACATGGAGCTTCATCACACGCGTGCGGAATGAGGAGGGGGAAAAGATCGTTGATGCGAACCGTGACCCGCATCATTGCAGAGCGTCCTATAAAACAACTTGCAATCATGAGCGGGGTTTGCGTGATCCACATGACTGAACTCTGTGTACATCTACTGAGGTACTCTGGAAGGCTTTGGACTGGTCGAGCTGCTTCCATTGCGCCAGGTTGCCCAGTGATTTCAGCCACCAGGGACTGGTCAAGCGCGAGTTTGGATTCGGACGCAATCGGACAGAGAGGCTCTTCAATTAGGTCAAGGCTGAGAACAGGCATAGGGGATGGGATGGAAGATGATGGAACGGTAGAAGTTGCCCGGTGTTGCAGCAGCCACTCCCACTATGACCCATAAAGTAACCCAAGCTGAACTTGTTTTCGCGAGCCAACATTCGCCTTTTCACGGAACCAATAGAGGTGATTTGTATTGCTGGTGTGTTACTTCCATACTTATAAACAAAGACGTCATGAGTTGGCCAATGCGAAGACCCCTTGTTTTGAGGGTAGGGATGGGTAGGGGGTGTCCCGACAAGCTGGAGCCATGGGCTCCTCCAGGAGACCATGTTTTTCCGGGCCCCCCCTCGCATGAAAACCCAGTCGTCCTTCGGATCGGACAAGTCGGTGGTTTTACTCTTGGATCCGGGCCCTGTGAGGGGAGTCCTTGCTTCCCTCCAGGGGGTTGCGTAAGGAAAATCATGAAAACTCGAAGGGGAGGCCGTCGACATCTTTGAACACGACCCCATTTGCTGCCTTGCCTTCCTGTCAACTCTGATTCCGAAGCTGCATGCTTGTAGATAACAGTGCCGTTATGGTGTTGCAATTCTGCCTGAGGCACAGACGAAGGGTCTGCTGGTCAAGTCAAGCTCGGATCTCTCGTGATTCTATTGTCGCCAGCTCAGGATCTGCAGCATTTGGTGGTATTTGGATTCGGCTTGTTTCGCCTGAACGATTCAGGTGTTTCCTGGCTTCTCGTCATGTCGACATTGGTCAATGAAGCTTGGGTATCTTGCTGGGCCAGCCATGACAGGTCACAACAGTATGCACAGCTCTACAGTAAGATGGCACGCAAATGGCAGGGACTTCTTGCATTACATTGTGCTGCTTGCAACCCATTGCGCATGTGAATTCTGGATCCTCTTTGCATGTGCTCCTGTGCCTGCCAAGCAGACAGGAGGCGTATGTGCATAGCAAGGGTATGCTTGATAGTACATCCAGCATGCGCCCGGGCTAAACCAGCCCAAAAGGGACACTGTTTGTCACGTCAGCGTCACGCTTCCTGCATCCACGTACGAGGCTGACATGTCATGTCGCGTCGGATGTTTGCAGCCCAAGAGCTCAAGGCATATGTTGGGCACTGCAAGAAACGACAAGCAGGACTAAGTGGTTTGCGCAGATCCTTCCTTGCTGCAAGTACCAGAACAGGCCGACAGGCGCTTGAGACCGGCCCTTGCAGACTGCACCTTGTGTTCCCAGAAGAGGGGGGGCAGGTCGAACCAGAAAAAGCCTTGGCCATGACACTGCCCCATCAGTAGACCATTCTCATCATAGTTAGCAACAAACATTCACAAGCCACACCATGCCTAATGCAAAACGCAATGGCTCCGCCATCGATCACCACGCGCTGACACCAGGTGGGTTCGAATTGAACGAATGATGTTGTGGTCATGCTTGGAGTCTCCTTGGAGGCGGCAGTTTAGATTCCGTGCCGCTCCCATTTGTGCGTTGCAGTAGCTGAACATGCTGAATACTGGAAACCTGCAGCGCGAAGGCATGGTTGACATCATTAGCGACGAACCATGGCCGCGGAGCGAAATCAGATCTGCAAAATGCTGCGCAGGCAAGTTTGCACAGTCATCGACTGACTTGTACCTCTCGCCACTTGTGATCAGGCCCTTGGTGCATCAGTTTCGGCCGTGGAGGTGCGAAGCTGAGTTATAATGTTAATTTCTATTCAACTGCAAGTGCGCATCAAGTCAAAGCACCGTCGTAGCTGCCGCCAACAACAGATGTCCAGGTAGCAAAGTTCCTGGACAAGAAGCTCCAAGACCTACCGTCTTTTCAGCGTGCTGCATTCCTGGCTCCTGTCTCGGTGCCCGCTGGATACACTTGTGATTCGATTGCTGCCGCCCCTGCTTGAGGTGCCTTCAAAGGGAGGCTTGCCAGGAATCGATCCGGCACTGGTGCGTGTCGATGAAGAGTGCGTTTATCTTGTCGGGCCCTGCTGTCGTGATTTCTTAGTGCCCAGCATGCCGTCATGGCTCATTTGTTTTCCACATGGAGACATGCCAGGAATTCGCTCGGACTGCAGCCATCCCGAACCAGAGTGCTGGTTTCGGAGGATGCTGTGAGATTTCCAAACAGATCTAGGATTTGCTGCGTGCCACGTAATACAGGAGCTGGACAAGTGGGCAAAATGGGGTGTTAATGGCCATTTCACCGGGTGCAGCTCTCAGGAATGATCAGTCGATAAAGGGATAAAGCAAAGTTTGCAATGGCAGGGACCGGCCGTGGATGCCCATAGACGAAAATGTCATCCAGTGCTGACCCCAAAAGTTCAGCAAAGCGACGTTGGTTTTTGCGAGCCAGGTTGTTGTCCGGATGCATGTCCACGCATGTCTCGTGTCTTGCTAGGCAGAGCGCGGCCATTGTCGGAGCAGAAAAAGATGAGGCAAGCGGTAGGAAAAACGTGCTTTGCTTCAAATATTCTCCAATTGCTGCAGGTAGCCATTATGAACAGCCTCACAGTGAACTTGCATTTGCTTTTTGCAGCTTGGCATGGACACTCGCCGTTTTCGAAACGAAGTATATCAATCCTGGAATGCTTCATGGTCAGGTATCCTTCTATCGACCAGAAGGGAGTCGGAACAGAATAATGTACGAGGCCAGGATATTCCCAGTCAGCTCAAGGCGCTACCGGATCACCGCACAGGCCAGCGCTTTCGGATCGGACTATTTTGCTTTCGAATCGCAGGCAGGCCCGAGATTAGGAGCTGGGTGCGAGCGCTGGTCATCACTGGTCCGTAGCCCGCGTGGCGGCAATCAGTTGAGACTGTTTTCCTACAGGCGCGGTTGCACGGACTAGATCCGACGAAAGTGCTCCTGCCGCTGAACGCTTCTTGGTTGCGAGAGAATTCGGCAGCGGCGGAGGGCGACCGCAGAGATCCTTGAGAGCCTTTTGAATAGGCATAGGAAGCAGAGGACTTGCTTCTTTTTGTCTTTGAGGCTCGCCCTGGCGAAGAGCTGCTCCGCACCGAGGACATTGTCAGCGCAATCCAAGCTTATGCCCCAATGCAAAATCCAACCGCCCGTGGACTGTGTGTGCTGCTCCTTTCAGGCGGCGGGAGAAAGCCTTGCAGTTGTTTGTTTGGGTACCGTGCAGTGCTCCCATGCTTCGTTTGACAAGCCGGACCTGACGTTCTGCATGGAGACAGGTACTACACTGGCCAATATTTTGATGTTAAGGCCATCACAGAGGCTGCCCATGCTGTGGGAGCAATGGTTCGCCCCTGGGAGTTCGCCTCTATCACTGTCGGTAGAGTTGAAAAGCCACGCGCAGTTGAGGCGATCTGGGATTGTGCCCATGCTGTGGGAAATGTAGACGCGGGCTCAGGATCAAGCCATGCAAGACTGAAAGCAGTTTGAGGATGTTGAAGTTCGAAAGCAGACAATAAACATCAGTGTTTGCCGGTGAAGAGCACCGACAGCTGGCCGTGCAAATTGCGACCCAAAGAAGTTTCCAACTTATGACATCCCGCGTCATGCAGCGTTTTCAAGAATGTATAAGTTCAAGCATGCTGAAGCCTTTGAAGCCATTCCTTTGTTGCACAGTTACTGTCGGCGTACGATGCGAATCCAGTTTGCTTGCGAAACATCCAGCAGAAGCGGATGTTTGTCTAGCACAGGGAAGGAAGGCTTTGCGCGAAACATCAATTGCTGATGCAGGAGTGGCGCAAAGTATGAACACAGAGGGAAGCCAATTTCCGACCACAGGGTGGAACGCGAAGCACCCGAAGGCCAGAGCTCATTCTCATCCAACACATGAGGCGTGCTGGTTGTGCTGGGAGCTCGTGTCGCACGTGACTTGCCTGGGGATGGCCGTTTGACTGGAGCTCCATGGGTTAGTTCCGTCGAGACGGCAAATTTTTTTTATGATTCCAAAAAATGAGTTTTTGGATTGAGCTTCCTGACTGTGGCGCTGTCCAGCTTCCTACAAGTAGCTGCAAAACAATGTCGCAGGGACACCGAACTCGCGCCGGCAGGACCCGCCTTTGAACCGCGACTTTAAACTGGGCCGGGCTGCCGGAGCATATACATAAGACTAGGAATCCAGAAGAACGGAAACTCGGCTGAGAACCCGATGTCCATTCAAATGCCGTCGTCGCACAGGAGAGAAAAGCCTTGAGAAAGCATAGGTGGGCAAGCAATCGTGAAGGATAAGAGTTCGTCGCAATCCGCCGAGGATTTGAGTTTGCACGAATGGGGCGTGGACGGAGCCTGCTGGTGCTTTTCTCAAGCACAGTCTTGGCTGTCGGTCCAAACTGCTGGTAGCCTTGCAGGTGCAACTACAAGTACCTCAATGCCGGCCCTGGTGCAATCGGTGGCTTCTTCGTGCACAGAAAACATCTCAACAAAGGACACGGTGAAGATCATTGCCGGCGGCAGATTCCTGTTCGTCGCCAGGACTTCCCCTTTTAGCTGGGTGGTGGGGTCTGGGCCGAAATCCTTCATGGCCAAGCTGTGCTCGCCGATCCGTTTCTGAGGCCAGAAGCAGGCTGTTCGCTTCAACATGGAACACAGCTGGGACCCTGAGGCGAGCACGCGCGCACGTCATATTACATGCGGCCGTGGAGACTAAAGATGACCATGTGTAATGACCTGCCCTTTGGGCACCGGCACGGCAGGTCGACGCTGGAGCTTGGCGGTTGTCCAATCCGCCTGTTCTGCAGACCGTCTCGTTGCTTGCGAGTTTGGAAATTTTTTCGAGGCGCAAGCCGCTTGAAAAGACGCGTACAAGTGCTGAAGTAGTCTCGACTACCCTACGCATCTCTTGCAGGACGACAATGTCAGAGCTCCGCGGCAGGCCGGACACAGCGTGCAGTCGTGCAGTGCATGTTCTTGAGGTAGCGGCGGTAGCTGAGGATTTTCAGTCAAACCCTGGGATCGATGCATGAAGAAGACGCAAGCTCGCAACATTAAATCGGTACTAGTAGCAGGCTTGCTGACAAACTTGGTGCTGCCAACTTTGAAGCAAGCTTGCTGAGGGTTTCGAACTCAATGCTGGCATCCCTGAGAACACAGGGGCTTGCGCACTAGTGATGCCCAACGCCGGCAGTTTAGCATCTATAAACATGAGAAGGGAAGCTCGTATGTTGCTGAGGCATCGCGACTCATACATACAGTCATCCTACACACACCCCTTAGGTTTTAGCCAGCTCGTAGGTCAATGCTGTTGACAGCATACCTGGAACTGCTCATCGCTGATCTTGTCGGGGATCAACTCTCTGCTGCTTGGCCGGATTTGGCCGGGCTTACGCTGCACAGGGTCAGCCACTTTGCCAAAGCCAAAGAGCAGTGCTTCTCACAGATTCGCGTCACCACGGGACACAGCAGGTGATTACTCCGGAATGTCCCTCCTCGCGCGGATGTCAGCTAAGCCTGAAGTTCAGCGAGGCTTGCGACATTCACTCCTGGCTGCAAAAGACTCGACTGGAGTTTGTTGGGTGACACTGCTGCTCCGATCCTCCTGAAAGGAACGATCGTGCCTGGCAACCTTCACCGCCCTGGAGAGGCGTGGAATAGCAACGACCCGAGGACGTCAATCACAGCATGCGCGGAATAGCCCCGTCAGCGTCTCGCAGTAGCAGAAGGGCTTTGATATACCAAGGTGGTCGACCACAGGAAGCCCAATGTTATTCGTGTAGCACCCGCTCCTCTCTACAAGTGCTGCTGGCAAGCTTTCGACAGCACCGGAAAGCACTTGAAGCCCTGGTAAAGCGCTAGGTGTCATGTAACAACACTATGTGCCAGTTCTTTCCATGACGTGCACAAGTTTTGCACGGCGCTGCGGGAAGCCTTGAGCGAGGCCGACTGGGGAGAGTAAGCATTGCTCCACACCATGACACTCATGACACAATTGCAGATTTTGGCAAAGTGGAGGTTGCAGAGCCTGCAGCCAAACGCGCAAAGGCTTCCAAGCCGCAAGGAGGAATGGTCGTACCAGAATCAGGCAGCATGCTCGCCAGGTGTGATGCGGTTGATGGTCGAAGGCTGTGCTTTGCAAGCCTCGTGCCGGTGGGAGTGCGATGCATTGACAAGATGCAGGCAGGGCGAGCCTGCCCAGCCAGCTCAGCTGAGATTGTGAAAAGCTGGCAAAATCAACTGGCGCCAGTGTCCGACTCTTCGTAGTGGTTTGAAGATGCGTTGTCGTTGCTGATCCTACCTTCGTTATGAGCCTGTGAGAACTTTCAGTGTCTCGGAACAGACACTGCACATGCAAAAATGATGTGTCCAGTGACTGTCGTTGCTGTTGAACCAGCTGAAGCTTCGAACATGCCAGACACGGTGAAGGATCTGACCCAGTCATACACCCTCATAGCCCACGTATAGTCCGTATAGTTGTACTCAGAATGTGCACACAGCCACCTTGCATCACAGTCGAGTGTAACGCTACATTTGCAAACTTGAACACACAGCCTGTCGGATACAGCCACACTGTAGGCGCGATGGTCGCTGAAGTGCAGGCCAGTAAGCTCTATTGGCAGGTTTGACGGGCAACGACAGTCAGAGTCCGCAGAGTCAGGAGCCTGCACATAGCGACGAGGCAAGACTCTCGGTTGCGACACTGTGATACTTCTATGTCGCAAGCCAGCACATGCTGTTCGGAGGCAAGCCTTTCGGCTCATACGCATTGCCGCGAGATTGTACTTGCTAGCCTACGGACAACTCTTAGAATGTTTGTCGGTCGTCGATCTTCAGTTTGTCTCACCGTGCTGTTGATGGTCATTGCCTCCTCCCCATATACATTCGTGTCACACAGTATACCCAGACGCCAGACAAAGACGATGATGAGGTTCAAGAAGGGCATTAAAGTTGAGAAGATGTCCAAGGAAGAAGCTGACAAGAAGCTTGGCGTCTCTTCCTGGCCAACTTGGGGCTGCGGCGCATCGAAATTCGACTGGGAATACAGTGGAACTGAGACTGCATACATTCTGGAGGGTGAGGTGACTGTGACCCCTACTGGAGAGTGGTCAGACGCCGATCCCGCCACGATCGAGGCAGGGGACCTTGCAACTTTTCCGGATGGAATGACTTGTGTTTGGGATGTGAAGAAACCGATCAAGAAGCACTACAACTTCTCCTGATGCCATGGCGATCCATGGCGTTGAGGTGATGCTGTTTACATGCAGCCCTTATTCGGATTGCACGAACAGAAAATGCCGGGAGAAAGCCATGCAAAGTGCAGGGAATAGTTTCGAACATGGGGCTGGCAGCTATCGGATAGAGAACGGAAGTACAGTTTCACCACTCTGCAGGTCGAAGCATTAGCTTTTCGCAGGCTTGCTATCCTGTATAGCATGACGAGATGCGGTGCGAATGAGAAACCGCGAGATAGACAGAAGGAAAGTACAATTCCGTGGCCATCGCACCAGCATGCAAGCAGCAGGCCTTCCGAGAAGCACTTCTGAAGAAGATCGTCGGTGAGGATGTGGCGGACTTACTTAGCGTTCAGCCGATGCCGTGTAAAACAAGTGCCCGGGTCAATCTGACAAGAACCAGTGTAGGAGCTTGACGAAACTCCAGCACTGAAATCCGATTTTAGATTTCCCAGCAGTGCGTGGATGGCTTACGGTGCATCCCAGGAATTGAGTGGGGAGGATCTGGTGAAGCACGAGAAGTTTTTGAAAGCTAAGGAGGACATGTCCGAACTAAACTCCGCATGCTCCGTAAACTCAGATGTGCCAGGAGGCTTTGTCGCAGCTCTCAACCAAGCAAAGTGCTCCGGCCAAGGCTTGCACGTTGTTGAGAGATCATGGCACTAGTGGTGCTTTCTGCACCAGACAGTTTGTGAATTTGCCCGGTTTCAGGATGGTGGCATCAGCTTGAGAACAACGCAACAAAGTCGCGCCTGCCTTATCCCTTCAAACATCTTCAAACCACTGCGGCAAGTATCGCTGCAACAACTGGATCTGAGGCTTAGGCGGTGCTGCCTTCGACGAGGCAGTTTGCTGGTTTGGGCTGAGCACTAGTTGTGGCGTTGGACTTTGTGGGCTTGTGCAGGAAACTGCCCGAAAGTTGGAAGCGATAGCAGGCAGGGCTGCGCAGGACGGAACTCACGAAGCACAGCTCCTTGCTGCGACGGGAAATGCTTCGCGATGTTTTGCATGTGTCAGAACCACGACGAAAACTGCAAATTCGCCGGCCTGGAACTGCAGGATGCCACACGCCGCGAGTTGGAGAAAGCCAAAGAGGCCAACCCTTCTGTTGCAGTAGCTCGCTGGAGGCAGGAAAAGATCGTATTTTTGCAGGCGAGCCGGGCGATGGCTGATGCCCAAGCAGAGGCACAAAGATGGCACCAGCTGTGCTGTACAGACCAGACTAGTCAACTGGTCCCTTCCAGGCACAGAGCTCCTTGCAGGCAGCCGTCGCTCACTTGTCAAGCGAACCCAAGGCTGGTTTGGAGAGCATTTCTGTTTGCTTGAGTGCATCTCCTCTTCCGGCCAGGCTGCAAGTCTGATGCCCACCTGGATTTCTGACGATGAGTACAGGGAGAGCTCAGCAACTCGCAATTGCCTTTTGCACGTATGGGCTGCCCTTAAGCGTGTGAGGATCTGGGATATCCGCAGATGGATCCAAAGTTTAGAGACCGAGAGCCTCTTGTTTGAGAACAGTGCGTAGATGTGTCTTGTTTTGCTTGCAGACATGCTCATCCAAAAAGATTTGCTGCCCTTGGCGAGGTGGCACAGGAAACAGCTCCAGCTGGACAGGTGCTTTATGCTGTGCTGCACTTGTAGTTGTCTCACTGCGGTCGCAACCTTGAATGCCAGTACTGATCCACGCCACAATCCGAACCTCAATCGCGACCAGAGCGATCCAGAGTTTTGGTATCATGCAGCTCGAAGACCATTCAATAAGGCCTGGGACAGCTTTTGCAAGAACGCTGAGCCCTTTCGGCTAATGCTTTTCAGAGGCTCTCCTCCGCACAGAGCAACATTGGAATGCCCGTAGAGAGGAATGCCTCTCAGACTAGGGATTTGATACTTCTTGTGAGCATTGCTCTGGTGTCCTCGACACCGCCTCCAGGTGTGGCTGAAGCAGTTTGAGCAGGCTAGCGCCTTTCAGTGTTTCTTCTCCTCTCAGCGCTCGGATTCCGTAGGACGTCTTTCATCGTAGACCAGCACAGGGAAACTTCTATGCTTCGCTTCACAGGTCAAGGACATGAACCAGCGGCGAGAGCTGCTTTCTGACTTGCTCGAGGACATCAAGCGTTCGGATGATTCAAACGAGTGGCGCTGCGACATTGACATTACACAGACTCTGCAGGATAGCCCCGCAGATGTCAAGCGTTTGGTCACCCCGATTCTGCACTACAGCATCACGATGAATGTACTGATTGGTTTCCTTGAGAAGGCATTCCGCTACTATCCGCTACTGTATCCAGTCTACTGCCAAAAGGGGACGTTTTTCGGCAGGCCGAGAAAACAAGAAGGACTTTCGAGGAAGTGCTCTTGGATGAGGACAGCAGCTCAACGTTTGCAAGTGATCATTCTGACACAATATTGGTTTGAGCTGAACTTGACCAAGCCCCCTCACCCACCAAAGTGCTTGTCTTGCCCCTCAGTATGGAGGTCCGTGGCTGAACTGTTCCTGTCTGCTGTCTCGCGCAACTTGTGAGCTGGTTCCACAGAAGAAGCATTGTGCAATTCGATCGGTCGTTTTGGAAATCAGTTTATGGTGCATACCGCACAACATCTGCGAAATAAAGCCCTTCGCAGGAGAACTTGAATGTGCTCCGGGGAATTCGAGACCGGATAGATGCCAAGGGTGACCAGGCCGGGCGGCTCCTTCGTTGGGAAGGAATGTGCCCTGTGTGCTGGAGCGTGAGTAAGGCAGCTGACGAGATGCTTCAGGAGTACGACGCTCGATCCAGGCCGGCGACCTTCTTCGCACGTTCGCTCCGCCTCAAGTCGAATCGCCGTTCTGGAATGGAGGTGGGTTGAAATTGACTATTTCTGGAGTGTCGTCTCCTGTTCGGCTAGAGGAGTCGAGTGTCAAAGCACAAGGTGTGAAGGCGGTTGTACGCAGGTAGGACCTGGCAGCCTCGTTTTCCAGATGACTGCTTGTTTGCACGACTTGCACCTTCTTTGGAGGCTGCTGGCGTTTGATGCTCAGGAGAAGAAGGACGGAGAAGAGCAGGCACGTTGTGTGTAAGCCACACCCAAGATCAGAGTGGGGTCCAAGCTCTTCAGAAATGCAGGAACGACGAGTGGCAGATGTCACTACGCTCGCGCAGATCATGAACTGGGGCCAGAAGTGCAAGAAGGAAAAACAAACTGGGTGCGTTGCAAACGAGCCGCTGCCCGCTTCGAATCAGGATGGCCTCGTTGAGTGGGAGCAGGGGAACTACGCAGAAGCCCGCGCCAGCTGGAGGCACAGACTGCTGGATGCTGGTTCCGGGGGCAATACTCTCTGCCTTACTCGGTTACTTTGTGCCTTACTCGGTCCCCGCCGCCATGCCAGCCCTTCCGGCATCAGTAGGGCCACACACACACACACTGGAGTGTTCTGATGGAATGTCGCCGGTAGTGGTCATGAGTCATAATAGTACAGACCTCAGCAGTTGGGAAACCTGTCAGGGTTTCAGCTGTTGTCGACAAGCTGCTCTCGTAGAAGTGGTTCAAGCAACAGCGATGACGGTAACAATGAACAGCGAGGATAATGCAGTACATCACGAATCACTGCAGCTACACAGTTGGACGTCTCCAACTGCCTCACCACGAACCACGGGCGTCTTTGTTAGCAGGAGACCCATGGCCGTGCTCCTGCCCCCTGCAAGTGCCATGCGACGTCTGAATGGAAGTTCCGTTCCCCCTAGTGCCGGGTCGGGGTGCTCACACACACAACCGCCTACGGAGAGGCGGGTAACATGAATGGGACCGCCAATATATTACTTCGCTACGAACTGAAAGTAACGGAAGCAGAACGAAATCGATGCTCTTTTGCGCTGACTATCACTGTCGGCTGCCTACGAGTACCTGTGTAGGAGCGGTGGGAATAATCCCAGCAGCAATCATTTACGTCAATCTCAACGTCATCGTCTGCGGCGTTCAACGTCTTTGTTTGCGGCGTTTCGGGAGTCTTCCGGGGTGTTCTTGTTCCCGCACCACTGGGCCTACAGAGCTGCCTCCACAAACGGATGCATGCTTGCAAGAATGAGTGACAGAATGTTCTGGAATATAAATATATTGGGACCCAATGTCTTGCTGAGCCAGATGTCCAAATGGTTGTACCGCTTCGATTTGAGCTGAAGCCTCCGAACCCTTGACAACGAGCTTCTCAGAAAGTCAATCATCTTGCTACCCTCAACGACTGGATGATCATGGCGGTTGCGTTGCGGTCGAGGATCATGAAATTTCCTATACCCAATCCATTTGACTGGCTGCCTCTTCTTGCCGTTAAGCGAAGGGAGTAGTTCGGATACATGAGTAAAATGGCATCTTGCTGTACACTCCAGGCACATTACGCATCGGATTGTCCTCAGTGTTGTAGCGAGGAAGTGTGCGACGCATTGCATCCAACGTGAGACTGAATGAACCCATGCTTCACAAGTAAGAGTGATGAATCAACCCCTCGTTCCAGGAGCTCCGCACGCAAGGTAGTTGCGTTGTGTCTCCCATCTTTGTGCGACAGGATCACCCACAACATACTTAATATGTGTTTTGATCTCTCCATCATGGAGAATGACATCTGCATGACTGACGTGTGTTGCACGACATCTATGATGCGTAACCCGAGCACTTTCTGAAGTGCTGCAAGAGTAGCGCCTCCCGCACTCACATCGAAGAACCCGTGCATGGGTAGCCATTGTGGAGACAGGTTGCAAGCTACGCTGTCAAGGATACGATTCTGTGTTCGGTAAACACTTTCGGTAAATCCGAAAAGCTACAAAAACAACAAACAACTCAAATAATATGGATGCCTCATCTTTACGTAACAGTAGAAAATTCATGGCGAAGCACACATGGACTGAAGCATTCTAATTTACTTTCACTCTCACAAATACATTATCGTAAGCGAGGGCAAACTTGTGCACACGATCATAATTGCAGCATGTTTGCATGTAGTCAATAGGCTGACTGAGCATCAGGCGCCAGGAAAGAACCAAACAACATACACAAGGACCCGAAGCACGGCGTAACAAAGTGGCGAGTGGTATGTCCTAGAGAATACAGACAGACATTCGTCCGTGTACAAACGGATGGACGACAACAGTTCCGTCAACATAGTATCCCTGTGTCGAACGAAATGCAGTAAAAGGTGAATCCTACAACCTAAACCCCAAAGAGAATGGTCAAGACACCTCGTAACAACGTGGCGGGTGGCCAGCAGCCTGGGACATACATCCATGCATAGCATGGTTGAATGGCAAAAAAAATGTAAAAATTAAATTCGAAAAACGCGTAATAAAGTGGCGGGTGGCAACCTTGCCTCGTACCAAGCAAACAACAGACGTCAGTACGTAGTATGGGCGAAAATGAATATAGAAGCCGAGAATCGACGTAACAAAATGGCGGGTGACGTCCCTGCCTCGCGCAACATACGTCCGTATGGACTAAGGTGGATGGCCGAGACGCTGTGTAACAAAGTGGCGGGTGGCATCCCTGTAACTTGAAGTTGGATGCACTACTATCAAAAGCGCGGGGTTGTCTACTGACCTGCAGTCGCACTTTGTGGCACGCAAGAGCGAGAGCCTTGTTTGAGACAAGGCGAAACATACCTTGGAGGATTGCATACACAAAAGGATCAACCTACCGAAAGAGTCACGGTGCTTGTCAGCTCTGCGATCTGAAACTGTTTTGCCAATCGGGCCAGGATGGGCATAAGTTCACACAACATGAGGCCTTTCCACACGTATTGCTGCGTGAGATCCGATAGTTGAGCAGCAATCAAGCGTCTGGGTCTGACCAGTCGAGCAATCGTAAGTGCTCGAGCATGAAAACCTGCGATGCCTATGCGTCTGGGCCCAGCAGAATTGACACTTCTCAATTTGGACAAGGCAGAAGGCTAAAGGAATGTGATTGTCCGATGTTGCCAATCCACATTAAACCCAGCAGCTCACTGGAGGCCACTTCCTCGAGCAGAATAGGGCGAGAGTAAAATTCGAGGTCAGTGCATCAGGGAAACAGCGGATGCTTTTCAGCTCCGGGCGAGTACACCATATATCGATTGTCCACATAACGAGCATTGTGCCGAAATGGCCCGAATGTGTCGCCTAGACGAACATTGTCCATGAGGGACGAATAGAACATGTACTCCCTGGTGGTCGCCACCACCACACACACCACTGGTGACCATTGTGAACCCATGGCTGCCCCCAGGTGCTGACGATACACTTCCCTGCCCAGTCTGAAGAAACTGTGAGCAAGTAGAAACCGTGTCATGTCGATAAGGTCTGTAATGCATACCTGGCGGTGCTGCCGTGCCTTGGCTCTGCACTTTCCTTGGAAGACTCGATTGACCCTCCCCTTCTGATTCAAATGCACTTGTAGCAAAGAGTTCAACGACACGTTCTGTCCCAGGCAATACTTGTGAATCAAAAACCCCACATCCTGCACGATTCGACTGTGAGGCACCGTGTTGAAGAAACCAATGTGGTCTTGCTGTTTTCCCACTGTCTCTTCATCGCAGGGTGTGCGGCGCATGTGCATCCACACATTGCGAAGGATATCTGGAACAGATCTTATGGAGCTTTGCCTTTCCAATCGTTTCGTGTCTATCCCATAGGTTTTGTTACTACTGCGCCGGTCCGAAAGTTCATTGCACTCTGTGTTGTTCACGTACACCAAACCTGTCCAAGACCCCTTCTCCCCCTAGACTCCTCCACAAGTCCTCCGCCCGGAACAGTTATAGTAGCATAATTTTTGCGTATTCCTCACTCCCTGTACTCCGCGTACTCCGTTTTGTGTCTCCAGCGGATGCGACGAAACTTTACTACCGGGCATGCTCATAAATAGGAGTTTTAGACTCAAAACGTCGCCGTAAGAGACGCTCATGCACGTGACGTATGTAGACACACATGTACACACCTGTACATGTCTGCTCTAGATCTATGTGTGTGTGTGTATGTGGGAGCCATGTACATGTTCATGGGCAATCATGGGCAGACATCTTGGCTGTGAGGCTGTTTCATTGTTGCTGGACGAGAGTGGCCCGAATCCACGCTGCACCGGTCCGAAAGTTCGTCGCACCCTGCGTCGTTCCTGTACACCGAACCTGTCCAAGACCCCTTTCCCTCCCAGACTCTTCGACAGGTCCTCCGCCGAAACAATTATAGTACTATAGCTTCGTTCCGGGATGTGCTTCCTCCGCTAGCCAGGCTAGGGTATTCCTCGCTGCTTGTACTCCGCGTACTCCGTTTTGTGTCTCTAGTGGATGCGACGAAACTTTATTACCGGTCATGTATTCAGGGATCACAGCCGTGAAGGGCCATTTTTGGGCAATCCTTATGCTGATGGTTTTTGCTTTGATGCGATTTTCGAACGGGGCTCTTTCTTGATCCTATGTACTTGGTGTTGACATCATGTTGAACACATTCTATACAAGGATATCTTCCGGAGCAGGGCCTCGTTGCGCAATACCAATGCTGATGATTTGTTCTTCGATGGGTTTCTGCAGAACTCCACTGCCCGTCCAAGCTAATAAGTGTCAAATCGTCACCCACGCAAAGTTTCCCTTAGGCCTAAAAGTTTGCTTCATGATGTCCTCAAAACCACTGTAAAACACACAAAATGCCCTATTCCAACTGACGCCTCTGGAGGATCGCGTTCTTCCTTATATCACGTGCGCCGAGCAAAGATGTGCTGACACCACAGTTCCTTTCAACTTGCACAACACAACACCCACATGCAAACCGCCAGGAGTCACTCGAAGGGATGTTACGTTGGTTTAACCACGGTGCTGTGGCTAGGTTTGCTTGCGTCGGTGGTTACACCGAAATCGCACCGCGCCAGTGCGGTTGGCATGGCTTGCGTTATGATCACGCGATGGGGGCAAAACCACCTGGTGATGAAAAGAACATTCAATGCGTTGATCATGCTTTGCTCTCCTGCCCCGAAGCACATCGGCAGGTACGAGTTTGGAAATGGACACCGCAACCCAGTTCTAAACAAATCGAACCAAGAGTTCCACTATGCTCAGCTGACAGGCGTTCGTCATCTAGTATTTGCTTGTACTTGCGAGTCGAGTGCATTCACGGGCTGACAACCGTGAGTGGAGGACGTTATTATTCAAGGTGTGCACAGCGAAGATAATGCACGATGTCACAAATGGCAAGTACACTGTGGTGATCAGCCACTGCATCCACTCCCGTGGTTTGACTTCGTTGGGCATAACTCAGCAGATTTTCAAGCACACGAAAAGTTGTTCACCATGTCGAGGTGTTTACACACACATCTACACCGGTCAAGCCAGAGACAGCCTCCTCCACCAAGTTTGGTCGTTCCCGTTCCCCCCACGGCCGCGCTACTGGTAGCATGCTGCGGCTTCATTGTGCAATCGTCTCACTGCCAGGCAAGCTCATGAAACCCTCCGTCCTTTCAAGGCCATGTCATGCTACGAAGAAGATGCTTTTACTTCTCGCAAGTGCACAGGCCGCAGATAAGGAGACCAACGAGCTGCTGTTTGAACTTCATACAGCAATCCTGAAGAACCTGGCACAGGCGAGGCTGCAATGTTGGATTGGCGATTACAAGCTAGGATACGTGATCGGACCACTTCAGCCGCAGACTGTGTCTGAAAGGCAAGCATGAAGCTTGGGTACTGGAACGAAGCGACGAAGGCCAGTATTTTTTTTGCAAGTATGCATCGTGCGCCGAGTGCCAAACCCATCACCAGGTGTCGACACTTGCGACGCAGCTGTGCCCAGAAGACCACAAGGCATAAAGCTGGCGTTTAGTCTTGGAGTGAATGGATTCGAGAATGCTTGGTATTCAGGCATGGTTTCGACGAGCATGTGCCCTAGAAGGCTTGGGAAGCCTGGATGAGGACTGGACAGATCCGTCAGGTGAAATTTAGCACAAGAGGCAGGCAAGGCACACAAGCAGATGCGAGCATCGAGCAGGCCGAGAAATGCTTGCAAAAGATCGACGAATGTTCGGTTGGACGACCGGATCGCCTTCGAATAGCAAAAGACACCCAGGCCCGTTGCCCACTGCCCAGAAACGCAGGGGTGTGTTTGTTGTGCTGTGAAGTGAGGCCAAGCGTGAGAAGCTGCAGGCCCTCCGCGAGCGGGCAGCTGCCTTACAATCGGCACAAATCACAAAGAGAAGACAGCATCTTCTCGGGCATCCAGGAACAGGCATCACTCAAGCGAACGATGGAGAAGGCACTCGGCAGGCCACAATCTAGCCTTTCAGTTTTTGCAGCAATCATGTTGGATGGCATCCATTGTTGTGGAGTGGTCACAGTACTCAGCCCATCCAGGAGCGTGTTCAGTGAAGAACGTCAGGTGCAATGGGTTGGTATGTGACGTTGGTGCGGTTGGAACTTGAAGTGCAGAACCACATTTGCCAGGTCGATAATGAGGAGGAAGCTGCAAAGGATTCGCTTGAGTCAGACGAGTCACTGAGATGCAATAGCTTTGACTTGCCGCGGACCAACTAGCCGTCATAGTGGGTTTGATAATGCTCGGGGGCACCATGTCAGGCAGCGGAGAGCTTTGCCGACACCTAATGGAATCTTTCAGGCCGGCGGATCAGTACATCGATTTTGGACTGTTTGCACTGCCCGTGGTCAGGATTCCAACCGTAAACACCTGACGCGAGAAGGTGCAAAGGACCGCAGTTGTTGCTAAGGGTTGAAAGAAAGGCTTTTAGAAAGGAACACGTTGCCTTGTGAAAGAAAGCAAGTAAACAAGCAGATTTGATTGTCCCACTCTCCTGTACAGAAAAAGCGAGCAGGTGCTGCGCCATGGTTCAAGCAAAGACGTAATTCAAGCAGTATCCATGCGTGTAACCAGTCGCATCCGTACATGTGGGGCCCACGGCCTCATGTAG
Source organism: Symbiodinium sp. CCMP2456 (assembly GCA_905221635.1). Lineage (NCBI taxonomy): Eukaryota > Dinophyceae > Suessiales > Symbiodiniaceae > Symbiodinium > Symbiodinium sp. CCMP2456. The sequence continues at coordinate 50,598 of CAJNDV010032019.1, read as the reverse complement.
TTAGCTTTATCTCGCTCTAATCTGATCAATCCTTCCTGCACAGGTTGTGAACCCAGAAACCTTCATAGGGTTCTGCAGAGAGCTTGTGCGAAGGCCGTAGATACGTTTTACTTTGTTGTCGAACTTGCAGAAGGCCCAAACACCAGTGCTGTGCGCCAGCCAGCACGGCTTCGACGAGCATGTATGTCTCGGTTCGTCCTGTTCTCGACAGATCGCTTCGACTATTGTGTAGCAGCCTTTCGACGGCTGCTATCCATTATTGTAAATGTAACTGATTTCTGAGTCTACGGATATGTCTTCCTCGTGTAGCAGTCCTGCAAACCATTGCACACCGCACACGAGATAAATGATCAATTGCAGTAGCAGTCATGTACTACCGGAAACTTGTGGTCACGTCAATAGTTCCGGCTTTGGTAGCGATGAAAAACAAAGCTGGAACCAGACCGGTGCGGCTTCTGTGTGCGGCATTCGTTTTGGTCATTTCTTGTCATTGCAATTACTTCGGTTTTGTGTTTGGCAAAAGCCTTGCCTGCTGTGCTTCCCTTTGTGTAGCAACTCTGCAACTCGTGGGAACATGACTGCTAGGACTAAGTTGATTGCTGATTGTGGGTACCGAGACCATCATGATTGCCATTTGGGTAGTTCTCTGAATTAGGGTCCCGTTTTAGATCCCCAAAATAGTATGGCTCCCTTGGGTAGCCTGAAGTTTGTGTCACGCCGAGTTGCACCTATGGATCCTCGCCTGTCTTGTCCGGAGTTGTGAGAGTGTATAACATGGACAGGGACCCTACCTAATTTAGAGAAACACCCAGTTGCCAGTTGGCCGAGGTACAGCAAGTCGTCTATGTGATGGCCAATTTTCCGATTTGAGTTTCCTTGTGCAGTAGTCAGTCGTTCTGTAAATCACTTGAATGCTGCCGTGTGGATTAAACCAATTGTAGTGTCGGCATTTGGTGGCAGATTGATGGACCGGACAAAAAGCCCATTTGCGGAGGTGGAAGCATTCGCGACAAGATGGAAGGGCACATTCAAAGATGGACGCACACGACAGCAACAGAGCCTACCGCGAAAAGGCAAGTGGTGATGACTTTGCCTCTCGAGCCCTCGTGTTGGCTTCGTGGTGAAGACTGTTGGCTAGTGGACAGCCCACGTGGGTGCTTGGTGACGATTCGAGCAAGACGCCATCTGTCGCAGCATTACATGCATTCGGAGCTTGAATGTCCTGCAGGATTTGCTACACGCTTTGCGAGATGCATACAGAGACTCCACATTTCAGAAGCAGGCTAGCTTGCAAATCTGTTTTTCTGCAGAGTGGTATGAAAGACCGAGTGATGAGGTCATGAAGCTTGCACGCGATGTTCGAGGCGAAAAGGCCACCGTGCCTGTGGAGAGTTCGTTTCTATGTGAGCATCCTGCCACAGCCAGCCCAAGGATTCAGATTGTTTCGAGTGTGTCAGACAGCTGCGGGCTTCTTGCCTTGCCAATCTTGCTGCCTAATCCTTGGATGCTGCAGTTGTCAATGCCGGGCGGGACCTTTTGTGGCCGAGCTGAGTTCGGAGGCATTGTTCTCCTTCATGTGAGTTTTTGGACAGGTTAGCAGGCGTGGCTTTAACTGGTTCTCCAACGAGAGTGTTTAGAGGGAGACCTCCAATCAATAATGTCGCCTGCTTCCACCGCTCCCCGCAAACGGCCTCGGCGGGTTGACAAAGTTTCGTCCAGACACTGTCGTGGGTCGGTTGCTGTGCCTTGCCGTCGTGGCTGAGAGGTGCAGTTTGCTGAGAGAGAAGCAGCAGCAGCACCATGTTGGTTGCAGATGGGTGCCAAGGGTGCTCGAAGTTTCAGGAGCCCCGTCGTGCCCACGGCGTCGACGTAGTATGCTGACCGGATGTGAGTGTTGTTTCGGCATGGTCTGAATAGTAGGCTACTGAGCAACTTTCTGAGAACGGTGGGTTTCGCAGAGCGTTCCTCCCTGTTGCCAGCGCCCCTTCCTCGCGAATCTCGCGAACGTTGCATCGGACTTACGTACATCGAGACTTGCGGCCTCAAAGCCGCGAGACAAATTGATCACAGGCATCCGGTTTGGCCAACTTAGGCGCTGCCTTTGCAGAAGCCCGTCTTGGAGAAGCACCGTACTCAAGCCTGGCATTTGCTCCCAGATACCTGTTGGTGCCACTGCTCTGTAGGTTCGGCTTTGAACCCAGCGAGAAGGGACTCAAAGAGATGATGCGAGCAGTTCAGGCTGATTCCGGGCTGACTTACAATCAAGTTTTCCGCCGATGTTTTGAAGGATTACACGCGAGGGCCGAAGGCGAACGCGGGAGTGAAGAGGCGCGCTTCCAAAGCTGAAACTGCTCAAGTCTACCAAGTCTGTGCACCAGGGCCGCTGACGAGACGACGGTCGCACTCTATGGAGCCTGCATCCTTATCCTATTAGGAGATTGCTCGATCATGATTCCCAAACATAATCGAGGTCATGTACGACACGCTCACCCGCCCAGATGACGCTGCCATAAGACCGCAACTGGAGGCTGGATTGGGTGTTTTGACCACTTGCAGAGGTCCTGTCGCACAGAAACTGTGCAGGCCAGACTTGGCCGCGGTCACGACGCAGAAGACGTTGAAACTTAAGGCCATTCCTTTGTGACAAGCTTTCCGTGCGCGTGTACGAGGAACATTGCTACAAACTTGTGTGCAGTCCTCTTCCTCGCCTCAGACACATGACATGCAAAGGTCGGGTGCCTCGATTCCACCAAAGAGCTGTGGACCCATCTGCTGCTCCCGATGCAAAATTGATCAAAATCCGCTTGTGCATGGCTCCATGATTACTTTTCTTCGTCATGGCACTTGCTGTCCGTGGGTACTTGAGGACGGCTGCAAAACTGTTTGTATTTTGCGCTTCATAAACATGAAGCTCCAGGAACCTTGAAGTTTGACAGTGTGGCCGGCCGATCGGGAGTCGTCAGTCAAATCGGCAGAGAACTGACTCCATCTCTCTTCAGTGGAACCCGGACAGGAGGCACCAAGGATGATCTTCAATCCAGAATACGGCAATCACTCCATGGTCAAGCTTCCACAGAATATCAATAATAAGGTTGATAGATATTTAGTTTCTTAAAATAACTATACGTATGCACCTCTACAATATCTCGTGATTTCTACAGTGACGGCGTTGGATAAGCTATTCCTGTATTCGCGGCAGGGAACCCAGAATTTCTTATTTAGATAGCGCTCGGTTCAGGGTCAGGAGTGATATGCGCCAAGTTTAGGATACCCTGAGTCTCTTGTCGGAGTCGTACCGTGCGCCTCTGGCGCCGTCCAGGGTTCAATATGGACAAAGGGCCCAGGGCGGTGATAAACTGCATTTTGGAGAACGGCGATTTAGATTATTGATCCTCCACCGCTTCCGCGTCCCCATTCGGCTAATATAGTGTGCTACTCTGTATTCAAGTCTTTTTCTCTGCTGCTTGTCGTCGGCCGAATTCCGAAACTCTCGCCGATTTGCAGCACAACCCTCTTGGGCCTATAAGAAGCAAGGAATAAGAAATCTAGCCCTTGAATATCTTATTTAGAGTCTTTGAATGGAGCTTCAACCCTCTATTATTGCCTTCGGGCGAATTCCGAAATTCTCACCGATTTGTTACATAATTTTCTTGGGCCTGTAAAAAAGCATAATCTTGAATTTCTTATTTCTTCTCTAGACGATAGGTGTAAAATGCAATAATCTCATTGAATAACTCATTGGGCTCACATGAAGACTCCAGAAAAGCTGATAGAGTTGTAGATGGGGGCATTGAACAAAAGATTCTGATTCGAGCGGTTTGTGGATGGCTGCGTTTTTAGGCTTTGCAGCAGGAATTTCAAGTTTAGGGGTGGCATGGAGCTCCAGATCTGCTGAAATGGAAGCCAAATGCGTTTAGGAGGCCTCGGGAGATGTATGTGGCGTGGGTTTGGAGGCTTGGGGGGAGCTCGTTGTCGGTTCGGGGTAGGGGACCACAGGAACACCGGCAAAGCTGAAGCAGCCTCTAAATGCGTTTTCCAAGCCTTGAAAAATGCATTAGCGGCTCCCTGGAGCTGAAGCATTTGCAACAGGAATTTCGGGTTTAGGGGTGGCATGGAGCTCTAGATCTACTGAGATGGGAGCCAAATGCGTTTAGGAGGGGTCGGGAAATGCATGCTGCGTGGGTTTCGCGGATAAGGGAGCTCGATTTCGGTTCGAGGTAGGGGGCGACAGGAGCACCTGCAAAGCTGAAGCAACCTCTAAATGTGTCTAAGCCTTGAAAAATGCGTTAGGGACTCCTGGAGCTGAAGCATTTGGTAGGGACTTCCAGATCTGCTGAAACGGCAGCCACATGCGTTTAGGAGGCCTCGGGAAATTTGGTACGGGTTTGGAGGCTTGGGAGCTCGATTTTGGTTCGGGATCGGGGACAACAGGAGCACCGGCAAAATTGAAGCAGCCTCTAAATACGTTTTCCAATCCTTGAAAAATACATTAGCGGCTCCTTGGAGCTAAAGCATTTGTAGACGGAATTTTTTGATTTAGAGGTCTCGGAAAATATATTTGGGCACGAGAAGATGGGAAGGATATAAGAAATCGTTATGACGTTATTTTATAAATAAAATCCTTTAAATACGTATGCAATTTTCATCACTTATAACTTCAAAATTTGTGATTTTCCCGAGAAAGGTTTCGTAACTTAAATCCCCCAAAATAATGAAGCCCCCGCTTAGAGTGGGAGAGGGAAGAGGAAATTATTTTAAATAATTTTTCTCCCTTATGAGGGGCTGTGGCGGGGAAGGGCCGCTCGTCTCTTAGAGGATTTAGGCTTGGAAAATATCGATTACCGCATATACTCTCTCTTTTTTTTCTAGTACGAGATATCTTTATTTCGCAGGATTTAGGCTCTGAAGTTAGTAAAATACAGATTCGTGCGCGTATTTCTTCTCTTTTTACTCCCATGCGCGGGATAATCGAGGATTTAAATTCTGAACTCTTAAAATAGAAATTCTGCCGCGTACTCTTTCTCTCTTTCTATTAGTACAAAAACAAGAATCATATTGGAGGAATTTTAGATTTTGAAATTAATAAAATAGAGATTGTCGTGTTCTCTTTCTCTCTCTCTTTATGCGGGCCAATCGCTATTCTGCAGGATTTTAGATTTTGAAAATTATAAAATGAAGATTCTCCTATAGCCGCTGTCTCTCTACCCCATATGGCGGGAATCACTATTTTGAAGGATTTAAACTCTGAAAATTTCAATATAATAATTCTCGCGCATATTTCTTCTCTCTCTATTATCACACACAAGGGAATTGCTATTTTGGAGGAGCTCTGCAAATGGTAATATAATAATTCTCGCGCGCAGAAGTATCATTATTTTGGAAGATTTAAGTTCTAATTATTCAATAATGGTTTTCGTATATGTCTCTTCTCTATCTAGCATATATATATAAGAATTATAATTTTAGAAGAGCTCTGAAAATAGTAATAATCTAGAGAATCACCATTTTATAAATTTTTAGGTCCCAATTTTTCTTCAAGTAACGATTCTCGCTTTCAAAATAATATAATTTATTATAATAAAAGATTTATAATTCTAAAATAGTAAAAGAAAGATTCTGGCACATATTCTTAAAAAAGAAATAATCTTTTAGAAGATCGAATCTCAAATTAATTCCACTATCACATACAAGAAAATTCCTTTTTTGAAGGCTATATAAATTATGAATATATAATAAAATTATATTCTGAAAATAGTTTGAAAAAAAAATCTCATTTACAATCTCTTTTTCTCTATTCATACACGAGAACAATCTCTTTTTCTTTATTCATACACGAGAATCACTATTTTATAAGATTTAAATTCCATACTCAACGAAATAAAGATATTCGTGCGCGCCCCTCTCTCCCCTATCCCATATAAGAGAACCTCTCATTTATTACAAATTCTCGTATAAAATAAATAAATAACTAGAGCAATAAATAGATAAAGAAATAGAGATATCTAGAAAGACGCCCCGCGCTCAACCAGAGATATATTTATATAGAGACCCACCTAGAGACCCATATATTGACATATATATATAGAGATTTACGGACACACATACAGAGACATACATATACACAGACACACAGAAAGACACACAGAGACACTTACATTCAGAAAGCACCGCACTGCAGCCGCGACCAGAAAAATACAGAAGACAATCTTAGTACAACGAGATTTCCGAAAGCTCGCACAATCTCTAAGATAATAATACCGACAACGAAATGCTCGCGGACTTAAATTGGCCAGGATTTTTAAATCATGCGAGATAATCATGCAAGAGGTCTTCAAAAAGAAACGCGTCGGAGAACTAAATTATAGAAGAGTATCCAAAATTTGTCCTAGTCTAGATTTAATTCATTGAATGTGAAGGAAACGATCCATAATATGTCTTATCCAGATTTAATTAATTGAATGAATATATATATATATATATATATATTTTTTAATACCCTTTTATATGAATCTTCGCGAGCGCAGGCCACAAGGTATTTTTTATATTATGTCGTAGATCAGTAGCTTTTATCTTAATAAATCAGAATATACGGGCGATTTAGTTGCATTCGAGATATGGAATTTTTCAGGACCTAGATAAATGATAATTTTGCATGCTATCTCGTAATGACAGCGGTGAAACGGAATCGTTTTCAGCGATTCGTGATGAAAGGATATAGACCACGTGTATCCTTCTGTTCAATCCATGACAAATACCTTCCTATTCACCGATGACCGCTATGTGGCCAGGCACACTACTAGCATTCCCCGTGTATCAAGCCAGTCCGTCGGTAGTACCTGGTCAGACGAGTCTGAAGATGCAAACACGAATCATCTGAGCCAGGGCCGCTACGGATTCTGCATCACGCCCAGCGGAGTGTTGACAGGGATCGCATGAAGTGCTGATGCGCCCATAATTTTTGCCACACGCCCGACCTGCCAGGCAAAAAACCCGCGTCTTGCAGTTTTAATCGTGGTGGCAAAGCAAACCCGTCAGGAAACGACGCGAAATAACAAATAAAATCGAAAAAAATGGCTTCAAAGGGCCCGCCCTGGCTGAAGCATCTGGCCAGCCATACTGTAGCAAGATTAGTTGAATGCAAAGACTCGAGTGCGATACTCCGCTCTGGCAAGCCTTCCCGTATGCTTAGCCTTAGCCTTTACGAGTTGACTGCATGCTGTATACATTCACTTAAACTCACCGTACAACACGGGCATTGCGGCAGTTTCGGTCACCTCCCGCTCGCGGACTGGACTTCGGACCTCAGCGAGAAGTATCTCAATTCAGTTTACTGTCAACTCCCAAATGTCTACCAACACGTGCGTTCGAAACACGCTGATGCCAGAACTTCCTCATGCCAAGTTCAGAACACTTCGCAAATGCTCCCATTCCCAGTGCGATGGCTGTGGGGTCCTCGGCGCAAGCGTGGCAACGCTAGGCCGCTAGGCCTTACCTGTACCGATGCCGACTTTCTGGAACAGTATTGCGCAGGTCTACGTAGCATCAGGTATCGGGGAGTGTTTCAACTGTATGTGTCAGTTAGGTGTGAAGATGAACATTCAATGTTACAGGTGGCATTGCGTTCCCAGATGTTCCCAGGAAGCCTTAGTTTTGTTCCTCTCCCTCGCCGGCATGTGCACTTGTTTTCTGAAACAACACGATTTCGAGCTCTCCTGATACCGACCAATTGGAACGGCAGCTCCCGAGTGGAGAACACCGCAAACTACGTCAAAATCGTGAATAGCCAGCGATGGTCCGTGGAGGGTGGATGTGCAAAACCTACAACGTAGAGCTTCGGCTATGGCTGCAGTCGGCAGCAATGGAACGGCTGCCACTTGAGGCCTTTCAAGTTTTGGCAAAAGCAGATGGCCACAAGACGAGTTTCACAACAGTCGTAGGCTGCCAGGACCACCGGGGATTGTCCACCTCCAGCGGAGTGACCGGTCGATTCCAGTTGAACGGGATTGGACCGGTTCCCATACGGTGAACCAGGCTTGCCATAGCATCGAGACGATCGGCCCCGAATGAGACAATGACTGGTATCGCGGTATCGCGGCCATTGCCTGCAGACTCACACAAGCATTCTGGCCACACGGATGAAACCTCCGCTTTCAAGAGAAACAGAAACTGTTCCAAGGCCAACCAGGTTTCCAAGGTCACCAACATTCACCAAACAGGGATGCTGGGAACGGCACAGAGTTAGTTGCCATCAAAAACGGAAGACAGCATCTTTGCTGCCAGTGTCGTTCCCGTACGTGAGCTCCACAACCCATCGCGACGAGGCATCCAAAAGACTTGCAAGCCAAGTACAAAACCGTCACGAGTCATAAGCATCACTTTGGCTGACCAGCTGAATCCCTAGTTCTAGCTTTGAGCCCGGCACCAATGCAGTTGCGTTCGCGACAGGGAGGAGGGCGGCCGCGATGAATCCTGCAGCACCACACATCATGCGCAGTGCAGGAGGGAACTCCTGCTTGCAGATGCTTGCAGCTGCTCGTCACAGGTAAGAAGCACACTGAGCCCGATCTCACGGATGCAGCAGATCGAGATGTCGTAAGACGTGGTCCAGGGCTGCTCGGTCTCGACTGGCCTCTGATCAACACACAGAAAACGGAAAGCGCTGAGCCGCATCGAGGCAAGGGCCGGTGGCTGGCCTCGCAGCACTTGCAATGCTTGCAATGCTTGCAATGCTTGCAACGCAACAAGACAACACTGGGTCTTCCGCAGTGGAAGAACCCACGAACCCACAGAATGACAGTGTCATGCCCAGGGCCCAGAGTGTCGGTGCAGACAGGCCTCTCGAAAGCGCTGGTCAAGCCCAGTCCGTAAATGCAGACCGGCCTGCAGGAAGGAAGGGTGCGTTCTTACACCGGGGGCTCAATGCAAACAGAGGTTGCCCAGGTGCAATAATCCTGATGACAAATGTAAACGAACGGCAGACCTGATGGATCACTGATGGACCATGAACCCAGGTCGGCTGAACGCCCAAACATGTCTGTCTACTGCCATCGACTCGCTCATTTCAGCACGCAGCATCGAACATGAACTCTTGCAGGATCTGACCAGGCCAGCCTTCTGGGTTTCTTGTCGTTCGGCAGTCCACCCCTACCCAGCTGAGCCAATGTCGCGCCAACCTGAAGCCGCAGCAGCCGAATCAACGCCCGAGATCTGCACACTGCAAGGATCACCGGCAACTGAGTGGTCAACTCCGTACGGGGTCAGCGAGGCACAGCTTTCCCCTATCACGGCCATGATTGAAGCCTTGGTTTTGGCTTGGCCGACTGCTTTGCAGCGCTGCTCACGAACTTTGATGCCTAATCTCGTCCAGGGCAACTGCGCTCTCTCATGGGACGATCCCAGCTTCCCCCACCCAACTTTAGCACAAAGATAACAGCCGCGCAGTGGATCTTGGCACATGCACACACAAAACGTAACACAACATGCATGGAGAGACATCATGCTTCAGCTCGCGACAGCGACGACTGCCTCATTTTTCGTCTGCGCAACGACTGACAGTCAGTCGTTCATCTGGCAGAATGGCGTTCTCGACGATGCTGCCTTCCATGCCTGACGAAAGACACACTGATGCAGATGTCATCTTTCGCGGACACTTGGAGTATGCAGCTTAAACCAGTGAGATTCTGATGCAATTTGGTCTACATCCTCTGACGATGGTGAGAAGTCGCCGTGTCCGTGCATTGCTCAGAGAGCAACCCGTTATATTAATATGTAGCTTTAGTACATGATTGGGCTTGGAGGAAGCGCTGTTCACCTGACGGCTCGAACCTTTTGTTGGCAACAACAACAACAACAACAACAACATCCGATACCGACACTCAGAGAGCAAATTCCAAGACAAGATGTGCAGATTGGGAAGAATCCGAACATGTCGAACCAAACCTGCAAGATTCCAGCAAAGACAGAAGACAGTTCAAACAACAAGAGTTCTTGCTTTCTTCGAACGGTTATACTTTGTACTCCAAGTTTCTCTGCATTCCGAAAAAGAATCATGCTACCTTTGGCTGCAAGAAGCCATGCTTAGGCAAGACGGCCCCTACGGGCCCTTTTGGCATGTTCAAGACACGAGGAAACAGCCGCAAGCCAGGTGACAGGCCTTCCCCGCGAACTTGAACCCCGACTTCTGGAACCTTGCATTGGTTCAATGCAGGAAAAGCTGTCGGCCATGCTAGTTACTCGCCAAAGCTTTCATGGCTTGCAGATCGGTTTCAGATCAGCTCCAACTAGCAATTAGAATGCGATGCAAGGTCGCAGGAATCACTTCGTGTCCAAAACACCTTTCATGTCATCAACATGCTCACGAGATCTCACGAAATGCTTGTAACAAGGCCATTGAACCATGCTAATGTGGTCTCGCAGCGTCTAAGGACCCTTGACCTCTCACCCGGAAGGCTCTGTTCACCTGAAACAAGCTTGTGATGCAGAACTAACGATCAAGTGCTTTTTCTTCGAGGAACGATTCCTGCGATCATGATGCCTTCGGCCGCCTGAGGCACAAATTTCAGAGTGCTGCCAACTCGGTGAACGGAGATGAAGTGAAGGGCATACTGGGGCTGTCACAGCGTCGCCTCCGTGCAGACCTAGACTCAGACACAGGGCTGAGCGACGTTGAGCGAAAAGGACGGGTCGAATGCCTTCCGGAACTTCGCGACCTCCGCCTCAATCACGGTTGACAGAGAACTAGCAGACTAAGTAGAACAACTGACTCAAAACGATAAGTACACTCCGTTAGCGAGGGCTCTCAAGCTTTTGAGTATCACGGACTGGTTGCCTCGTGTGGCTCTTTGACGTTGAGGACTGTCTTGCTCTAGACGATCGCCTCACGCGGCCTGCATGCTCAATGCTGAGCGCTAGCTGTGCTGCATCAGACGCAGTGTTGCATCCGAGCCTCGTGTTCTGCGGCTTTTGCCTGAGCTGCTGCTTGAACGGCCTCGTCGCTGCTTCGAATCTGCTCGCTGGTAAGGTGATACATTGTGTTGGACCGCCTCCTCTTCCGCGCGATCTTTGGCGGGAGCAAGGCTTGGCTGGACCTTCCAAGCGTCTGAAGAGGGCTACGCAACACAAGGAAATTGCGAAAAACTGGGGCCAGCACTTCCCCGCAACTTTGGCGAGTTGTCCTGCGCAATCGCGTGACAAGTTGACCATGAGTCAAGATTTTGCAAGAGCAAGGAGGAATTCGGCCCGGGCCCGGCTGTGCCTTGGCACCAGGCCTAGACTGCCTAGACTCCTTCTCGAACGGGCTCACCAAAACCTGGACGCACGAAGCGATGAAGGAAGCAGGCGCTGTCCTGGTCCGGAGCCAAGCTCTGGACTCGGAAGCCAAGGGCTGTGAAAAGAGCAGTCTGCAGCGCATCTTCCAACGTTGACTCCTGCAGCATCCGTTACGGTGGACCGCGAACAAGATGCCGAACATGCATGGTATGCTTTGTTGCATAAACGTGCATATGTAGTTAACGAGGCAAGCACAAGGGAAAGAGATTGAGGGAGAGACCGACTACTCAAAGCTGCTGCACGGTGGTCAAGACTCTTCCGGGGCAGGCTGGGATGGGCAGCACAGCACTTTTAAGCGATGGCCGCTTTCAATTCTAGATAGTCGCACAGGTGCATACATCTCTGGCCGGATCTTGGATTCGCTGATGGCATCATTGTGGCATTGCTGCGACTTCTGGCTTGTGAGATTGCTCGACTGCTCGGCGCAAGATGCACAGAAAACTGCAGCTTTAGAATGGCACGTTGATGCCCACGTTCGACTGCACAAACTGGCTAACTAAGCACCGGTGGTGAAACCGCGGTTCACACTCAACGACTGCTGTACACAAGAAAGGCACCAGGGCATGCTTTGCATCCCTCGTGAGAACTACGACTGGCTCTGAAGCATGTTTGCAGGGATTGAGTCAGCAGAATTTACGAACCTCGTGGGCTTGCACGTCCATCTTTGCTTCAATAAACCATCTTTTACCATGCCCCATGCTCCTTCACAGGCTGCTACCGTCCTAAATCAAGGAAGGATCCGCAAAAACACGCACGCACACACACATTCAAAAGCATCAAAGGTCTCATGGTTCTAGAACTTCATGACCTTCACCATTGGGGCTCTGTGGGGCCGATCTCATGTTCGAAGCTTGCGAAGGGTCGTTCATCAGGCTCAACTGTTGACCATCCGTGCGCCTCGTGGCCACAGGGCTCTGGCCCTTCAAGGAGTCTTGCGAAAGCATGGATGAAGCGAAGGTTGAGGACTGTTTCAACGATCGCAGCGAAGGCTTCTCGGGAACCGACTTTGCTTTCGTCACAGGCCTCAAACGTGAAGGAGCTGCCTTTGGCTTCGGTCTTGACAAGTTGCTGATGTTGATTCTCTGCTGGCTGCGCGCCGGCAGGGTGTCAGCTGGCCTGCGCGACCTCCGCTCCCATCGATTGAAGAGATCTTGCTCCAACGCTGCATCCTCGTAGTGCCCAGGGTTGCCAACTTCCTGGGGCGGCTGCATCAGATCGGGCCGTGACGACGGCGGGCCAGAGGCATGTGTCCTGGAAGACAGCTGGGCCTGAATTGCCAACTGCATTTTTTCCAAAGGTGACTCTTCCTCCTCGTCAGACTCTGAATCTTTCGGCTGTGGCTGTTCTGGGAGGCGAAGACTTGCATGGCTAACCGAACGAGATGAAACGTCTCCCATGCTGGGTGCCAGCTCGCTTCCCTCAACTTCGCCGTCAAGCTCCACAGCAAGATGATCAGGAACATCTTGGAGCTGCGGGCCGCTGTTGAAGGTTCCAATCCGTGCCTCGTAGGGCTGTTCTGCTTCATCTTCATCTGCTTCTGCAGAGGCTCGCAGTCCCTCCTCGCTCATGTCCGAGGCACCCCTACGCAAGCGTGCCTGCTGAAGAAGCTCGGCCGTTTTCGCCTTAGCAGATGCGGCCTCCAGAGCGATCAAAAGGTTGTCATCTCGAGTTGGTTGAGAAGCAAAGTACTCACTGAATGTCTCATGCTCCGAGTCTGCATATGACAGCTGTTTAAGGGCTGCTTGGTTGATGAAATCATCATCCACCTCATTCCAAGCATCGCGTCGAAGTAGCTCCTGGCGCATTACAGAACGAGCAACGAATTCTTCGAAAACACTTCCAACCGCACAGCCGAAGACCACAGCTGCCGTGAAGCCGAACACCGGATTCCACTCTGCTGCCAGAACTGCAACTCCCAGAAAGGTGAAGAAGCCGGCAAGCTGCGGAGGGTTGTCCAGCATCTTGTTGACGGCCAAGGCAAGCACAATGCCCGAGAAGTTTCCAACTCCGAGAGCGAAGAGTGCTTTGACGGTGCTGCTCACTGCGCTCTGTTCGCTGCTCGACAGAAATACGGCCTCGGCCAGGACGTTGCCAATCAGACCTGACAAAGGAACTCCGACGGCTCCCCCAAGCTGGCGAACCGTCCGCAGTACTCGCTGGGTGGGCGAGTCTCGCCAGTTGCGCAGTGAGTTGCCGGGACCATCGTCCTCATTGTAGGGTCGGTTCTCGAGCAGTACCATCTTCAAGCTTACAAACTGAGCAGCAGCGCTGAGAATGATCCCCGTGACTGCTCCTCGAACAGTCACCACCGCCTTGTCATCCCTGTATGCGAGGATGTCTCGAAAGGCTGTAAATGAGTTTGTTCGCTCATCACGGAGTGAAACGACTCCAACAGCGACACCCACTGTCAGAGAGTAGCCTATTTTGATGACAAGTGGTATGACAGCTCTTCGAGGAGGATCACCGGGCTGCGGACTGCTGCGCTCTAAGCATGCATTGACTGCTAGCGTCAACATGCTCGTGACATATCCTGCGATGCATCCGATGATCAAGCCGTCCGCAAAGGAAGCCCACCCATTCGTGCTGGCGCTGTTTGTGATAAGGATGGCCACTGGTCCACCTGCAATGACCTGACCCACAACAGTTCTGGGAATGTAGTGCTTCTTTTTCTGAATACCCTCTACCGCCTCCAGAGTACGATAAAGGGCTCCAAGAAGAAAGCTCAACAAAGGATCCAGTAGGTATGCGCTCAGGCCTTTGAACGCAGCACACATGAAGCCGGTTTGCAATACAAATCGCCCCTGCTCCACCAGATTCTTCTCTGTCAGCGTAAAAGTTCCCAGTAGGCAGCAGATGTAAATAGAAACGCTGCTGATTCGCTTGACAACCGGGACCACGTACTCGATCAGGAGTGTAAGAAATTCAGCAGTATAAAGGAAAAGGTTTGGGATGATTTTCTTTTTGCTGATTTGAGGTCTGGGTGTATCAGGTGCTCTAGATGCAGACATGCAAGTCAGCTTCCTTCCCCAGTATATGAACGGAGGGTCATTCAGGTATTCGGACGCTTTGCCCAGGAGTGCGCCGTAGGGCACAATCTGAGTGGTAATACTGATCGTCCGACCTGTTGCTGTCATCATCAGGTCATACGGAGTGTGGATCTTGCCGCAAGTTCTGCAAGGCTGCGGATCCCACAAAACTTCAGCATAGACTCTCGCCCTTTCTGCAACAAGGAAAGCCTCTATGTTCCACCAGTCCAGCCACAATCCGCACAGTGTGGGAAAGGCGGCAAAGAAGACGTTGCAGCGCACAATTCCACCGCCCGGCCCTGTCCCATCCGGATCCAAGCCATCCAGGTCGATCGCGAGGAATCGGCCCACGCGCTCAAGCAAGTAGTCCTGTCCCATGAAGTGGCCATTGACAGCAAAGAAGACGAAGACTATGCCTCCCAAAGCACTCATAAAGAGCAGCGTCCGGCCCATGTACAGTGCCAAGGTGTCGTCGTGTTCGCACATCCAAACAGTTTGTTGGAAGGGGTTTGCAAAGAGAAGTGCCCGGGTGAAGAGCACCATGGAGAGCTGAATGATGGCAAACGACAGCCCTAGCATGCCCATGATCGACGACTGTGCAAAGATGCGCTGACATTCTGGTCGAGTGGATCTCGACATGCTGCGGGCAGCCACAAAGAGCCCAAAGAGATCATAGTTCAGCCATTGCATAGCACAAACAAGCACCGCCACCAAGCCAACAGATCCTACCAGAACGCAAGAGCCCTCACAGAGGGGCATGCCGATGGTGAAGGTGAGCGCAACAGAAACCCCTTGCGAAGCTGTGTCCATCATCTGGTAGATCAACATACCAGGCTCACGAAGAAGCTCTAGAAGGCCTGGAAAGATGTCCACGATCAAACGTGCCTCGATGCTTTCAATGATGCCCATGGAAATCATCTGCGCTCTCAAAATCAGCATGTCGAAGATGAACTTCAGGAAATACACCAAAGATGCAGCAAACGCCACGGCACAGCCCATGCCCACATCAACTCCATCGGCGGTGTCTTCGTCAGTCTTCATTCGCACTCGTGTGATCTTCCTTCGCAAGGCCATGTCTCGCAAATCGAGCGGATTGTACTTGGACTTGAACCACCGGATAACCACAGAGACCCCAATGAGCCCACGCAGGGCACCCTCACCAGCGATAATCCCGATTCCCATCCAGGGCGCCATGCCGGCAAACAAAAAGCCAAAGAGCAAGAAAAGAAGGCCTCGATGCAGTTCCAGTGGGCTCGGAAGCTCCCCATTTGGCAAAACGAACCACCGCGAAAGTCTGGCAAAGGAGCTCTCGCTGTTGGCCAAGAAGTCTCTCCATTCCACGGCGGGCCACAAGAACGTGGCCAAGACCCTGCGCTGCCAGAGACGCAAGCCTCTGCGAGGCGCAGGCCCCTCACGGCGACACCACTCTGTGATGCGCTCCCTCACATCTTTCGGCAAGCCGAGAGCAGAGAAGTATGCCAAGACTGTAATCCCCAAGCCAGCCCATGGCAAACGGTTTGACAACCAAATCGTTGCATATTCAAAGTTGAACTTGATGCGCAAGTCCTCTTCACTCTCCATAGCTGATTCAGTGTCATTGAAAATTTGCTCCGAGCTGATGAAATCACAACAACACCGGCTGATGGCAAACTTGGGATCTCCCATTGGGCAGCAGTGCCCTTCATCGCCGAAATTGCGGCTGCAAGCACTGTGTGTGACGCAAACGGAATCTCCCATCAAGCTTGTTGCTCCAGTGAGCTGAATGAGACAATTATCGCTATCCCTTCTGGTCCGCCACTCTTCGATTACTTCCAGCTCTATCCTTTTGTCAGATAAGACCGGAGGACACTCTCCTAGACTCTTGAACTGTGCACCTAGATGGGTCCTTTCTGTTTGGACACGCTCACCTGGATTTGCAGCTGGAGGTGGGTCCCGTATCCACGTGGCCTCGATCCAATCAGAACCATTCCAGCGTTGAAGCTCAGCTTCTGAGGCCGGATCGCAGCAAATACTGGACTCCAACCTGCTCTGCACTAGCTTGATGCAGCGAACCTCCACGGCCTTCGTCATGAAGGCAACACCTAGCCATGCACCACTGCAGTTGACACGCGTCGAGTCCTGCGTACCAAGGATGCCTGTTGGCTTCCACCCGAAGTTGCAATTGGCACCCCACGTTGTAAGCATGCTGTCGTCACCGCCTGAGTCACGGCTATTGCTGGCATTGTAACCGTCCGGAGGGTCTGCCACAGTGTCCCGGTAGAAGTCAATGCTCCCAGATGAGACGGCCGTTCCGCCTTCGATGGCCTGAAGACAATTTTCGTCAGAGAAGAAGGCCAACTCTGCCACACCCCAGCTGCGCCTGTTGATCCGGCTCAGCTGATTGCGGCAGACGGTTGGCCTTTGCATCTTGTGGAGAATCCTCCACATCGTGTTGGGAGCGGCGGGCCTCTGCTCCCAAGAGCTCCCGCCCAAACCCGAAAGGTCCATCCGTTTCACCCAAGCTTTGCCATCCCACTCCGACAAAGCCACTGAGACACTCTGCATCTTGCTGTAGCCAGATTGAATCAGTCTCACACATTGAACTTCCTGAGGGCTTCGAGCACCAAAATCAAGACCAATCCATGCCCGAGATGGGCTGCAGCCGACTGGAAGACCTGTCCACTCGTAACCTAGTGGCCAATCTTCTTCATGAACAGAAGCACACTGAGATACCCATGCAGTCTTTTCAGTTCCATCAAATGCTAGATGTGGTCCGTAATCACTTTCTGGGGGAACAAAGCCACTTGCTGTTGGTTCTCCGGAAATCGCGCTGCCATTGCACGATGGGTGCAGGTGGAACTCCAGCTCACTCACCACCCAACCTTCTGGAACAAAGACGAGATTCTCGATTCGCCAGATCGTCTTGGCTGCTGCAGGTCTCCTTTGCCATCCACCTCCGCCCAAACCGTCGAAGGTCACCTCTTCTGGCGCCATCTCGGGATCGCTACCCCACCTCGCTCCGTCCCAAATCTCAAGCTGAACAGAAAATGCATGCTGCACCGGCAGTGGGCCCTGCCTGAAACGCACGCAGCGCACAAAGACAGACTCAGAGAGGTAATCCACTGAGACCCATGCAGGGTGACCCATACTAGGCATGTGCGAGAGAAGAGTGTAGGTTGCCTTGTCTCCGTCGGCAACAAGTTCAGCTTCCGACCACATTGGCGGCCGTCCTGCAAGGTCGAAGGCTGCCAATGCTGAGGTAAAACCAGAGACCGACAGGCTTGCACCACCGTTGCCGGAAGAGAATGTCCGAATCGGTTGGGAGCACATCGAGTCGGCAAAGTACTCAATCTCTTCAACTCGCCAGTGAGCATCAAAAGCTAAGTTAGGCCGGAGACGCCACTTGGTCATGTGGCTTGCGGGCTGGCGTGACCAAATACCACCGCCACCTCCGTCTAGAAAGCCCGAGCTCGAAATAGTAGACATGGTCCAGTCTCGACCATTCCACACCTCTGCCTTCAATCCCGAGGCTTGCTGCTCTACCTGGGCACTCTGCCAGAGTTTGATGCACCGCAGAAGTGAGAGCCCTGCCCGTGCATCTCCTGTGTCACGCGGCAACTGCATCCCGATCCAATAACCCCGAGACATGTTGCACTGCATGCAATCGGCACCCCATGGAGGATTTTCCTTCGCGTCGAAAAGCCTCTCGGGCCCCTCTGCAAACACAGAATAGCCACTAGCCAGCGGGCTTCCACCTTCAACTGGATCAATGCACAACGGATCCTTGAAAGCAACAAGTTCGTGGATCCGCCACTGTCCAATGATAGGACCATCATTGAGGATCCTCCACTGCGTCCATTGCGGTGCCGGCCTCTGGTTCCAGGTTCCACCTCCGATGAAACGATGCGTTTCCTGGCCCTCCCATCGCCCGTCCTCGTACCTGCTGAGAATGATCGACGCTGCAGTGTGCTGCTGGAATCGGCTCTGCATTATCCTCAGACACCTCACTTGCGGCCCGTCGTAAGTCTCGGCACTTCCCGTGGCAGGGCGTATGTACAACCCAAGCCATGCCTCGTATGGAATGCAACTCCCGAAACAATGCGACTGCCACGCTAGATTGTGGCTTGGATCGCCATCGAAGGCCAGCGCTGCCATGTGCGCATTCGAAGGGCCCACCATGTCTAGAGCGATGCCCTCAAGCTTCTGATCATCACATGCTTCTGATTCGAAGAACTCCAATTCGTGGACATGCCATTCGGCACTGGTCCAATCATCGTTCATTATTCGCCATGCCGTTTTGTTTGCAGGCCGCAGGTCTTCCCAAACTCCAGGTGCACCGCCAAAAAAAGGAGTAATCATGGTTGGGAGCCACTCGGGGTTTGATACCTGAGAGACGAATGCCGGGTCCCAAAACCGCTCTTTTGAGAGCCAGCCTTTGCCTGTCCAGCGCTGTAGGTCGAAGCCTCTTGAAAAGGAGGGCCTTTCCGACACGATAGCCAAGGGATTTGGCTTATACTGGTACATCCTCACACACCGGACCTCCAACATTTCATCACCAAAGTCCAGTCCTATAAACGCTTCCTGAGCAGCGCAGCCCTCCAGGCAGCTCGCCCGCCAGTGGCTGTTCAAGTTCAGATCCAATGCAAGCTGCTCGCCGTGCGTGATCGGATCGACACTCCCAGAGGAAAAAGGGGCTCCATGGACCTGCAGCGAGCACAGGTCATCTCCGAAGAACTGTACCTCGGTCAGGGTCAGAGGATCTTCGGTCGGCCAAAGGTTCATGATCCTCCATGCAGAGTTTTCGATGCTCGGTCTCCTCGACCAAATTCCTGCACTTACAGCTTCCAGCACCTGTGCAGTGACGAAAACATAGTCGCCTTCGGTCTCGGTGGTCGTGTCCGGCCAGACTTCTCGAATTGAAATGATGTCAGACTTGTGTAGTGGGTTTGGGTCTTGGAAAATCCGGATGCACCGCACCTTTAGGTTCTCCATGAAAGGAGCTGAAATATTGAAGGGTTCATCCTTGTTGGTCCAGGCTTCGCCGTACTCAGGCGTGTCCCTCACATCAAGGCCGATGTATGCATCGAGAGGAGCACAGCCCCCAAGAACTTGCCTGCAGTCTGCGGTCCAATTGGTCTGTAAGCTGCCATCGAAGGCACGGAAAGCCTCTGTGTCTTCTTCATTCTCCCGCCGTGTCCCAGAACTCCAGATGTTGGTAAGAAAAGAGTCCAGAGGTCGTTCCTCATGACCTGGGATGGAAATCAGAGTAAAGTCATGCAGATAATCATGCCATGACATTAGAGGTAGGGTACATAGTATTGCTGTCACATGCGTACAGCCAGTCTCAGTGCGCTGCAGAATCCAAAGAAGAGCTCCAGCTCGTGAATTACCCAGGCATCCGGAACCGGAGATTCGTTGGAGATAACAATCTTCTGCGGAGGTCCGGCTGGTGTGTTCAGCTGAAGTTTGCGACCAGTCAGACAGTCCCCAGACTGTAAAATGGAAAGGGTAAACCAAATCAACCAAAGAGTCATATGGGAGTCTGAGCCTGTTCTCACGGCTCAGACTCTTGACATCAAGGCAGGCTGTGACGAGGACATGGCTCCCGAAACTTCATCTCAGAATTACAACAGATTTTGACAATCTTTGGGGGAACACGCAATCCAAATTGCTACCGCCCGTGTCATGCTTATCGAAACAGTGCGCTGCAGGTAAGTGCCATAGTCAGATTCGAAGCTGAGCATTGCGGTATAAGGTGTGGGCGTGGTTTGAGGCAAACAGTAACATGAGGACAGGACAGTTTCAGCATTGTTCAGCACATTTTGCATCAATGGGGACCTGCCCGATGATGTCCAGGACGTTCTGCCGCACTCGCACGTGAGAACCCTGCACACAGAACGGTCCATGAACACCGCTATAACGTTTCACTGACGATCATGGGATGAAGTGCGAAACACTGTGGCGGGGACAAGTCAGCGGCCTCCCAAGAATTCACATGTTCCCATACCGCCAGCGCCCCAGAACCTTGGAAGCGACTTCTCCCGGACCCAGATCCCGGCCCACAATCGAAGGTAGCTGCAAACCGCCAGAAGCCATCTTTTTGAAGATGCCAGCTTAGAAGCAGCTGATGCCGGTAACAATCAAATCTCGTCCGAAATGTGGCCACATCAGCATCCAGTTGAAGCCACTCAAGACTTGGATTTAAGTGCAATATCCTGATGCACGCAAATCGACTATGGCACCTTCTGCTACTATTGCCTGCAGTAGCTGCCTGTCGAACGAAGTCCTGTTTACGACTGGCCTAGCGGATCCTAGCGGAGCGGGGAGATTCTAGGCATCCGACAGGATGGGAACACGGCGCCGCAGCCTCAGCCATGCTGCTACGCCGCTGCCCGTCTCTGCTGCACCGTTGTCTTCCACTCACGGCTGAGGCAAGGACCCGGGCAGTTGCCAACTTCTGCAAAGCGATCTGGCCTGAAAAGCGTCGCGCCAATGCGTCCGTACACGTTTCCTGCGGTTCCGCGGTTCGTCTCAAGTTCCAAAAGACAGTCAGAGAAGCAGAAAGGGCCATGGCCTGGCCTGCGGAGAGCCAGCAGGCGCCGAAGACGATCCTCCGAGGCCGAGGCCGAGGCCATGGGCCATGGAAGGCGCGGCGGGCCCGGAGTCCGGAGATCTGAACTTCTGGAACTTCGATGCTTTACGGCTTTACGCTTCAAGACCCCTTTCTTTCGGAGGGGGGGCACGAACCACGCAAAGAAACAGCAGAAAGGAACCACGCTTCGGCTTCAAGGGAACCGCGACAATAAAATGGGTGCTGTCATGGGTTGTGCTATGGCCAGAACAGCGAAATCGAGGCCCAAAGCGTGGGTCGTTTGCTGTTGGGGGTCCAGGAAAGGGGGTTCGGTCCACAGTATTCCGAAATTACCATAGCAGGGTGCAAACGACACCCGGACCCAACTCGTGCGTCGTCTGCTTTTGGGAGGTCCACGTGCCCGAGGGCAAACGAAGTCCGATTTTGGTCATTCCGAAGTTGAACTCCAACTCGTGCGTCGTTTGGTTTTGGGGACTCGAGGGAAGGGGCCTTCGTTCTAATTGCCAAAAGGGGAAAACGACGTCCGATTTCGGCCCGAACAACAAATTTGAGCCCCAAATCACTCGCTCCTGTCTCCGATTAGATAGATACCTGTCGTGGTTCGCAGACTACTGTTGCAGTTCCTACTGAGCAGAAAGCGGTTCGCACTCCTGTTCACTCCACTCCTTTCGGTACACTGCATCGCTAGATAAAGATTCGCACGCTGAAAGCCCTGCACACTGACCCTAAACCGTACTCTAAGTAAACTAAGGTTCAACTCGGGAGTGGGTGTCTGTGGAAAACCTCGACCCAAAAACAAGTGACGGAGTGACCGTTCGTATCAAGGTGTCTCGTCATGAAAGCGTGAGGGAGTGTGCGTTTGCGAAAAGACACCCAAAAGGAGTGACTGGTTCCAACAGATCCCAAATCCTTAACGACATCATGAGAAGTGGAAGAGGTGGCGACTCCAATACTCCCTTTGCTGCACAAAGTCTCAGACTTAAAAGGAAAGCCTCTGAGTCAAACACCCCCAACACCCGAAACTTGGAGCTAAACCCTACATCTTAGGGAAATCGTCGCTGTCCTGCGACTCCTGTGCTTGTTGCTTCCTGAAACGACGCTCTCCGTTTCCCCGACTTGCAAGTCTATGTTTCACCGCATCATTGATTGTATCACGGCGCCCGACGTCAACACCGTCGCTTGTGCTTGGGTGTTTTGAACAAGCCAGACCTACAGTTAAGAAGCCAAACATCCAAGCAAACGCATCCTTACTGTATTAAACCTTGATGATTCGCCCGTATGCACGATATCCCCTAAAAACCCAAAGCCACAAAAACCAAAAAACAGCCCACGCAAGCACTCGGCTGCCGTTCTCCGTCCCATCCTGAACACCAAACTAAACCTCGAATTCTGCAACCCTCCAACCCCAAGTTCTAAGCCCTGCCTTCAAAAGCCCAGTCTGACTGGGTGCTTGAATCGCGCGCCCGCGAGAATCGCACGTGCTTCAATCTAATTTGGTGTTCGCCTTGTGCCTGACTCGACAAAGTCCGCCAGCTGTTTCGACATACAACGATTAATGTGGAGGCCTGGTCAGTGTGGCCCCATCAATGGGTATCCCTACAAGTCAGGCCGGAGCTAAATTCTGTGCTTCGTGGACTTTCTGCTGGCGGGATCGATTTGTGGAACAAGTTGAGGACACGTTAGCTACGTCAAAACTAACATGCTGGGGTTTTGGGCTGGGGGAATCGAAGAAGCAACAAAAGCTGTGCCTTAGCCAGGCTGGCAGGGGCATGGTAGAAAGAGGGAAAACAAATTTGAAACCGGACTCATTTACATTTTATTTTGCTCTCTCTGCGATCCAAAGCTTGCTGGGTGGTGAGCGAATGTGAGCGATCGTATTGAAACTGTGCTTTGTCAATACTGCATTTGCTGGTAACATGCGGCTCTGGAAGCACATGTATTGGCATGTCCTGTACATGCCTGAACTCCGCTTGTGGCGGCGAGCTTAAGCAAAAAGCGGTGACAAGTAGTGACAGTTTGTCAGCACTTGTGGTCAACATACACATAGCTCGTTGGGTGCCAGTCAGCCTCTGCATGCAAATGCAACCCCGTGCCACTTGATGTTTCGAAGCACTGCTGTGATGAGGTGTCTGCAACTTGAAGCCGATGAATTAGCTTTTCTTTTTGCCGTCCTGAAAGGAATGCCAGCTGCAGCACCACGCAGCCTGAAACTCCACAGAGAGCTTTTCCATGGCGATGTACATGTTTGTCCTTCTTCTTCTTGTGCTTTTTGGCTTCTTCACCTTTGATGCCCGTTTGGATCACACGTCAAGCGGCTGAGGATTTGAGAGAGCCTTCTTGCCCACCATCAGGAGAGACCTTGGCAATGCCATATGCACTGCAGAGAGGGAGCGCACAGTCGATGACAGCGCTAAGTCTCAGACATTCTCCTCTTCTGTGGCGTCGGACCCTTTGTACCTACGGTGCAGTCAGGGCCGGCTTCAGCCCCTCATAGCCCCCTGTCTCGGCACAACACGAGCCTCTTCAAGAACTGAGTGCACCTTGTGAGTTCGCTGATGGTAGCAGATGCTTCCACTTCAAGGAAGCACTCGTCTCGTTTGGTGTTCCGGCTGATCCGGGCTGTTAGAACTTCGTGCAAAGCCCTTCATGTGTGGTTGGCCTTGTCAAGGACAGAAAATACGCATAGAGACTGGAAGCTCTGTGTGTTCGACACCGCTGGCGGCTCCAGGTGTGCAAGCCTCAGTGCAAACCTTGGGCAGCGGCAGCAGCATGGAGATGTTCATGGCCATGAGCCCATACATCTTCCACCTCATCTAAGGCTGGCAGAAGAGGCCGAGGACTCAGAACTTCCCGGGCCGCGTGCTTATCCCACATGCTCGGGGCGGGTGTTGGACTGTTGACCTAGCGCCAAATGCAGATGGCGGCAGTCCAGAGCTCCCTTCCGATCAGCTTGACAATCTGAGTGCCTCGTAGACTATCTGCCCTTGACCGTCCTGAGCTTAGCAGTCAAGTTCTTAGTCTTAGTCATTGCAGCACTGAGCCTCACACTGTCTGGACATCTCCCTTCGAGAGTTTGGTGCTGAATTCGCGCCAAACCTGTGAACGCACCGTCCACACAACTGGGAGGATTGCCATCGTGGGCCTTCCCATGGTCGGGCCTTGTCTATGTCCGGGATATGAACATCGGCACCTCATGCAAAACCCCAAGCAACATCCAGAAAAAATCAAGTGAATGTGACACTAGCAGGTAAGCCTGCGGCCTTCCACGTCGTCATCGTCATCAGCTAACCTCAGCTGCTAGACCACCAGGCGAGCATGTCGACTGCGTGGATGAAGAACACGAAGACTTGCAGACTGCAACATCTGGACAAAACTTCGACGGAAAAAACCGAGTCTACTCGATGTGCAAGCCTCTATGTATATATATATATATATATATTTATATTTATATTTATATTTATATATATACATATATATATATATATGTGCAGAAATATAGAGTCATACATCTGTGAATCTGCCGCTTGAAGAAACAAGACATGGAAATGTTTTCCTGCACAGTGCTCAGTTCATCAGATGGGGATATTCTGATGGTGCGACAAAGAAAGCACAACTGAACTGCAAAAAGCATGATGCCAGAATGTTGTGACATTAGTAGCTGTCAACATCCAAGCTACCGCGTCTGCCTTTGGGAAACCAGCACCACATTCTCCCGACGCTGAGTCACCATTACGACAAAACTGGCACGTGTGTAACACATGTGAGACCAACAGTCCGAGCTGCACGGCAAAACTAATCAACACTACGGCAGCATCTCTGTGCGAATGCGGCCATCTGTGAATGTACATCACCTGCATTGGCATCGACAAAGACCTGTCAGAATCTCGGGAAGCAGCTCATGTCCGCCGTCTTCTGGCTTTCGCTTCAGCTGCCTGGCATGTGTTTTCAGCTGATTCTTGGTGTGCTCTGGAAACGTCTCTGAGGGTCGAACCGTTTGTGCGACATCTTCAGATTCTTTACGAAAATGTCCTCGTGCTGTCGACTCGACGAATGCGCTTGGCAAGATATGGGAAGCGTTTTGGTGCTGTAGTGCAGTGAGCAGGTTGGTGGCAGCCTGGCCGGCCTGAGATGGAGATTCCGAATGCTCTTGCCGATTTTCGGCAACTGGGTGAATGCAGTGAATGCATCCCGTTAAACAATCCGAATCCCTCTCAGGGAAAGCCGTCGGCCTTAAGCTTTTTGCTCTCAACAACCCAATAGTTAAAGGATTCGTGAGACTGCAAGGCTGTCGAAAGGTAAGTCGGTGTGCCCAGGATGGCGACTGGCTTCGCAGCGGGAGGGCCTGGTGGGCAGTGGGTTGTGCGGGCTATCCTGTGCTTAGCGCAGTGTGTCCTTGATGTTGCGATGACCACCTGAAGCTCTTCCCTCAAGCCAAAAGAGTTGAATCGAATCATGATTTTAGCAGGTGGCGTGTGCATCGGACAGCACAAGCCCATGCAGCACATGGTAAATACATAAGAACGGATGAAGACGATTTCACAGCAGTGAGCTCGAGCGAGGAATTTCGTGTTGGGCGAGCGGCGAGCATGCAACTCCTTATCCACCTTTGACAAGCAGCTGGTGGCCATGCAAGCTCCAAGCTAGGACCAAGCATCCCTAAAGGGCCGAATGGTGAATAGTATTCCTTCCTCTGGGAAGCCTTCTCCATGTGTTACGTCTGTGGGTCTTTCAAAGACGGAAGTTTGCTCCTAACCTGTCTGCCCTCAAAGCCTCAGGAAGACTTCCCAGTTCGGGCTTAAAGTAGTTTGCTGCCGAAATGAATGGACGCTGCAGCCAGCCATGGTCAGCCTCCGGAATGTTCAACATGATTTGCACTGGCGATTGCCCTCTCCTTTGTCAAGCGGAGCTTGCCATCCGGCGATGAGGCCTGCCGAGCGATTCAGGTTTAGAAGGAAGATCTCCCTTGGCCGCATCTTCTGGCCTCCAACACCTCCTCATCCCAGGTGTCCAATACTCTTTGCACCAGCTGCGCCTGCGATGGAACATGACCGAGGGAGCCAACTGTCAGCATCAATTCAGAGCGTGTCTTTGTAATCAAGAGTAACCCACACGAACATGCACTCCTAGGATATAGATAAGCCGTGAGCCACATCGATGACTGAAGCCTGCAAGCCGCTCCTCAGCAAAAATTGCCTTTTGGCTCGTACTGTAAACATCGAAGCTCGGCAGCACCGGATGGCGAAGCACGTCTTCCAACCATATGGGGAAACTAGAACGCCTGGCGACGACAGTTCT
Organism: Symbiodinium sp. CCMP2456; assembly: GCA_905221635.1. Taxonomy (NCBI): domain Eukaryota; class Dinophyceae; order Suessiales; family Symbiodiniaceae; genus Symbiodinium; species Symbiodinium sp. CCMP2456. The sequence goes on along the minus strand of CAJNDV010032019.1, from coordinate 24,378 downwards.
TGCCGTGGAAATGCTCAAGCATCTTCACGTCACATGACAAGGCCCACTGCAAATACTGTTAACACGCAACCACCGAAACATATCCAAACAAAGGGGGAGCCGGAGACAAGCGGTAATCGCGACCTGCTTTCATGCATAATGAAAGTACCTCGTGTCCCCTCACGACTATGTCAGCACTTCATGTGCGAACGACAGCGGCGATCAAGGCATCGCAGGCAGACCTCCATAAACAAATCCCGCGGTACACTGCTCACATGGCGGACAAGACGACACAACCCAACGAGCCCCAGCAGGCCGGGAAAGGGGCACGGCCTTCGCATGCCTTGACTTTCCATGCATGGCTTCTGATGAAAGGTGCTTCACTGCCTTCTCGCAGCTGTCGCAATGAAGCCCCTTGCTCTGAAGCAAAGCCTTGCAAATGTGGACATGGAAAGACTTTCAAACTCAGCGATAATTTCAGTTTGCATGCCTTGAGCTCGTGAGATGCACGCCTTCCAAGCTCCTTCGAAGAATGCGAAGCACCGAGCACAGGTTCAGCCTGCGTCCCTGGCCTGTGCCGTTGGGGCTTTGCTTGCCCACAACTGTGACAGGGGCTGCTCCCCTGGAGAAGGGCAAGACAAAAACCCGGCAGATTCTGCGGGGCAGTGTCCTCGCATGTCGAGGTCCGCTACAGAGCCTGCCTGCAACAGGCAATGTCCCCAGTGCCAGTACGGCGGCGATCCTGCCATCCAAAACGACTGCAATTTGAAAAAGACATGTCAAGTGCAAGAAAGGCCACTGCATTGCCCCTTGCCTGATGAGCGCCAGTGGCCAAGCCTTCAAAGCAATGCCCCTTCGTTAAGAAACTTACTTCAGCAAAGCCTGACAATCTTGTTCGGCCGTGACTCTCTCATTCTGTGCTTTTAGCGTAGGAGGCAGGACCGAGCAGCAGTGTTTAGCGAGTTTAGCGGGCAGATGCTGTCCGTTCTGCGAGCTTATGACTTCTGGCCTTCGGGTCCAAAGCACTCTGATTTGTGCAAAGGTGTGCGAAGACGCCGGTGCCTCCTGGAAGCACTTCTTGCTGGGCTCAGCCCCCATCGCAGGAGAGAGAACACACGGAGCTAGCAGTCCGCCAAAAAGAATTGTGCAGCTGCATTTAGACGAACTGTCCAGCTGTTTCTGAAGCTAGCGTTGCTGAAAATCCTGTGCTGGAGATCCTGGTGGGTATGGTGATGGTCAGTGCTGCTAGTTCACGATGATGATGACGATGATGATGACGACTATGATCTACAAGAAGACGATGACAAGTCTTCCATATTCATGCAAGGGACGCTGCAAAATTTCGCTGCTCTGCTACGCCACATTGCTGATCCCAGCACTGGCAGGAAGGCTGCAGCACTCACGGTAGGTTGCAAGCAAGAAACACGACTTAAAATGCCTGTGCAACCTCGCGAAGCATGCAAAGACTGTCTACAGTTTGCGTGCTCTTTTACATCTCGGCGAGACAAACCCCATACACATTCCCAGGCAAAGTGGCCCTCATTCGGCGACTGCTGGAAAATGCGGCGGAAGGCGTTCGGGAGCTTGGCAAAAGCTCGAGGTTTCGGCTCAGTCGGCGCTTTGAGTCTGCTGCGGGCGGAGGTGCCGGACTTCGGAAGACCTGGTGCCTTCAAGCAGCATGGAGTCAAAGTCCTGACAGGAACTTTTTTGCACGTCGAGGTAATGAAAGTCGAAACCCCGGTAACAAAACGGCTTTGATCCCAGCCTGCAGATGGTCTTTGTCGAAAGCCTGGGCTCAAATTGCTCAAGCCTGAACTCGTATTCCTCCACTTGGTTTATCACAAACACCAATTGCTCCCAGCAGGGTCGCGTCACACATGCGGGCATCCTAGCGCAAGGCTAGGCTGAGCGTTGAGGAACTGAGGCAAATGGGTTATCTCCAAATCGACGATGCACACGCAGCTGGGAGGCGGGGTTGCGCTCGCGGCCCCGAACTGGCAGAATCCGCGTTCCCGAAAAACGCTTGTGGCGTCTACCTACCCAAGTCTACCACAGTGGCGGCACGGGGATTGACACGGGACGATGTCGAAGAACCCCCGCTTGCGAGGCGGATATCTCACAGTTACGGCTTTGCCCTCAAACACGATCACGAAACCAATGGAAAAGTGCTGCTGCCACCCTGTGGCGCTGGCTTGATCCATGTAGCTGAAATACCAAGCACCTCAACAGTCAACGCTTCTACACGGCAGACAGATTGAACAACACACCACTTGTCTCTACATGTGGGCATTTATCTATCGCGGCCAGCAGACAAAGCTTCTTGTAGGAGGCATCACTGCCTAGAAGCTCCTGCGACAGTCTGCGCAGAAAGCTCGACGGCTCGAAAATGACACAAATTTGAAATCGGCAGTCCTGTCTCCGAGCCTTCATGTACAGCTTGGCAAACAGTTTGCAATCCTGGGAGGCTCTCTGCAGATACATCGTGAAGGGTTTGCAAACGTATGATGGCATTGCCCCCTGCTGCCTTCGTCTTGACGAAGGAATCGTGCCTCGTCACGAATTCCTGCGGATGGCCCACCGTGGGACACTACTGTAGGCATTCCGGGCACTCATCAATCAATTCATCAATATGCATCACAGACTCCGCCCGAAGAGAAAGCACCGAGGGATCTGTCTGTGTGTCTCCATGCCTCTTTGGAAGGGTTCGGGGCGTGAACCCCTACCTGGACACCAGCGCATCCAAGATATCCAAGTCTCTCTTCCTTCTCACTCTCTCACTCGTTTCCCCGCCAGGATGAAGAACTCAACTGGCCTTGTTTGCACCTCAAACACAACAGAAATCTGTTGGGACCACCCCAAACGACTCAAACCTGCAGGGACTCTTGGTTTTCCTTGTCCAAAGGAATCAGAGCATTGCACGAGCATGGAGCAAATGCAAAGGGCTCTTACATACCGTTGCTTGTGCGTCGTCCTTGTCCAGCAAGCACTGGGACTCTAAGACCTCTTGGGCCTGACATGACTCTGCAGCTCCTCTTGCTCAAAAGGTTCAAATTTCCACTGCCTGCTGGTCGGAATAGGATGAATCGATGGCCGTGCCGACCTGTGCTGATCAACTGGCATTCCACATTCGATCTGCTTCGGCAGGCACACGATCAGGCCTTCTTCAGGTGCACCACACAAGCCTGATAGGGCAGAAGCCGGTCGCATTTCAAGTTTTCTTTGCTGCTGAAGCTTCGTGCGACTGAGGAAACGGATGTGTATTCTTTCCGATCGGTATTCGCCACGATGCCATCTGCGTCGAAATCCCTGCGCAAGCTTTTTGTGCAGGCACAGACACATGGGAGCATGCAACGCCGAGCCTCTCTTGGCGAAGAATGGCATCTAAACGCTCCAGATCAGATTGCTGAAGGCCAATCTCTGTCGTCTTGTTCTTCGCTGGCCCCAGCGTGTTGTTGAACGGCTTCTCTGACGACTGTGTCTGCACTGGCCACAACAGATTCCACAGCCACTGGAACCAACCCCATTGCTGAGCCACAGCCCCGGAGGCTCCGTCTCTCTGTGACTCCGCAGATGCAGTGGCCGGAGTGTCAGTGGAGGCAGCGCTGCCCTCGCCACTGTCACTCCCACGGCTCGACCCAGGAATGCCACGCGCGGCTTTGGCACTGACGTCCTCGGCAGCCTCCGAGGATGCGTCCTCGGCCTCTTTCTTGCTCATACCATTTGACACACCGGCCTTGTAAGCCGCGGCAGCTGCTGCCCGCTGCACTTCTTCGGGGCTTTTGCCCGACTTACGAGCCTCGTCTTCAGCCACCTTGCTCGCAGCCTCCGCCGCAACGCGAGCAGCTTCTTCCGGGCTCTTCCCGGAGCGCAAGGCTGCCTCATAAGCTGCCTCGCCCGTGTCTTCTGCACTGTCCTCACCCGCGCCCTCTGCATCCTCTGTGGATTTCCCCACTTCGGGCCGAGACGTTGCTGTCCCTTCCTCTGCCGCTGTCTTCGGCTTGCCGGCGCTTTCAGTCGTCTTATCGGTTGAGCCACGCCTGGCTCGCGCCTTCGATGTCCCGGCGCTTCCAATGACCTCGGAACTATCCTGAGTGGACTCGCGCATGACGTTGGGCGCACGATAAGCTCTGTCCCACCAGCTGGACCTTGCAGTCTTCTTTGCTGCAGTTTCGGTCTGCTTGGCTATCGCCTGCGTGTCAGCAGGAAGATCGGATGCCTCGGATTCAACCGGAGACAATGCAGCAGAAACACTGATAACGAAATGTGCAAGCTGGACTGGAAAGGCCTCGAAGAAATGCTTGCAGAACTGTTTGAAAGACCCGTCCTGTGGCAAGAGTGGGACATGACAACATGTTATTAACTTGACATAACATTAAAATTGAACCCTCGAGCCTCTCTTTTGGCGAACTCATCCGCGAACTTCAGGCATTCCTCACAGACCGCGACCGGACAGAGACTGCGCCGTGTTCCGGTGCGCCGTGCAACTCGAAACAACAGAACAAAGACACGATGGTCTCTCAGCACCAAGGCGTGTACCAAGTATCCACTTGGAAACGAATGCAAAAGCTGGCATACTCTAGACGCATACCAACAGCATGTGCGGCTGCATCTGACTAAACCGCTGCAGACCACCAAACGGACTTCACGAGACAGTGGGCCGGTCGCACATTGAAAAGACATAGACAATACGTCTGCAAGAGAATGTGACAGTGCACAAGGCCTTGACATCATCAAAGCCCGTGTCGACAGTTCGAGGAAACTCAGCTTCCAGGCCTCAATGCAGCCCTCTCTCTATGTCCTTCGCTCTCTGCTTCTGCCAGATTGACGGGTTCTGCAGTCAGATCTTCAAGGTGGCGACGGCACTCTTGCGTGAGGAGATGCTTGACCTTGCTTGTTGTTCAGAGACATCGATGTGCTTGTGAGCAGTCACCACCCGAGCGCGCCTGCACATCACCGTAGGCGTCGGCAAGGGAACTGCTCACCTGAACAATTGCCGAAAGCTTGTGAAATCTGCCGAAATTTGCCAAATCATGCTCAGGCAGGCCTCCTCCATGTGCTTGATGCATCTGGGCTCAAACTCCGTGTATGGCAGGCCCTGGCACATGCGTGCAAGACTGTGCACACATGCTAGGGACAGACTGAACGTGGTCTCTGGCCTTCTCCATCCTGAGCGCAGCGACCGTCGCAAACAGAGGCTGACTTTTGCCATGCCTGCACACAGTTCATCGAACGAATGAATTGCTCGTTAGCCGCATCAGAAAGCCTGGGCTTCTCATCTCTCTCTTGCAGAGCGGCTTCTGCTTCTTTGACAGTCCGCTCTGCCTCGATTTCCGCATCCCTGGCCTGTACCCGCAGCGCTGCACCACGGCTCTTCAAATCAGATCTTATCTCGAACAGGCGGACGAGGACTCGTAATTGCCTCGCGCTCATCATCATCAAGTGGCTGCAAGCCTCCAACTCAGCAATGCGAAGGACACCGTCCAGTCGCTTGTTTGATTGCGATGCATTCGTCAATATGCCTCTGTTGCCCGAAGCTTCGGACAAAGCTACCTGCACAGGACCCAGCAGAACTGCCGCAGCTCTGAGGCATTTTGACCTCGCCTGACGAATAAAGGCGGAGCTGGCTTCTGGCGTCAGTGCAGCCACCTAAAGCAGTACAACGCAAGACCGATGACCAAAAACCCAAAAATTGGCCCCCGACCACCGTCACCAGGAGCTTCTTCATTGCAGCTGGGAGGCCTGTCAACAAGTCACGGGAACCATCGGAGTTGGGCACCCAATCCTGGAGAGATCCACCATAGTCTTGGACCCAGTCAATGACTGTCATGCGCCAGTCTCGTGCTGGACTACTGGACTGAAATCGAGCTGGAACTCAGATTACACAATCTCGCTACCACAATACTGGCCTGTCGAATGAATCGACACCGCCTCCCGTGGAAAGTCTGGGCCGAACAGCAGCATTGTAGACTTTAAAGCAGCGGAACAGGAGCGCTATTCAACAGGCTTCACGACCGTTTTGTTTCAGCATCGAGCGCTCTAGAATCTAGAATTCACAGCCTCGTTTGCTGCATGCTGGATGTGAAACGTGTGAAACATAGGCAGCAGTATCATTTTTTGCCTTTTTTCTTTGACGCCTTTGCTGCCTGACGCAACTGTTCACTCTGCTATCTCTCCGGTCTTTGGGACAAAGGAAGTGTAAGTGCGCACAGCGCAAGAGCAAGATAAAAAGATCACGTACCATGTTTTGCTTGAGCCAATGTTCGTATCCATGCACCTCAGTGCAAATGGCGGCTTAGACTTAGATGATGGCATCCGAGGGTACGTCACCAGGCTGCTGGACACACTCCCCATCCTACTTGTAGAACTTGCATGGCGAACGCAGCCGCAGAAGCACAGACAAAGGGCCCCTTACCCTGTGTTGCGCACGTGTCGAACCATCCTTCCCATAGTGTTTGCTTTGTATTGCGGCTATGGTGATCAGTTGGATGCTTCATGAAACATCGTGCATAAGACGAAGATGCCCCTGGAAAGGGTCCTGCTGAAGAGCCGTTGAGAGAAGCTTTGCACATCACCCGAACAAACCTGAGCGGCTAAGTCGTTCCCTGCTGAGCTATTCCTATGAAATCTAGGAATAAAATATTGGAAAAGATTAGAAATACATTTCACATCCGCTGGCAGGACCTTGCCGAAAACCCAGAACAGAAAGCATACACCAAGTCAAAACAAAACATGACATAAAAAATCAGCGCACCCTGAAACCACTTAGGCAAAAGTCAGCCAGCTTGTTACTTAGATTGACATAGATCAGAAGTTTCAGACCAAGAACTGCGATCTACTGCGGCCTAACGTCAAGAGGAACTATCTACAGTGCTACGAAAGATGGTAGGTTGGTTCTTCTTGCTTGGACCTGTCTAAAGCTCAGCCTTAGACAAAAGAAGTATTCCGTGAGTCTCGCCTGCTGTGACGCGTGCAGCCTGTACCTGAAACCCACGCCTTGAGGCGCATTTCTTCTTCTGTTTGCTTTTTGTCCACCAGCAAGCGCTCAATCTTATCGAGCCTCGACGGCAACAAAGCAGTGCGGAAGGTGCAAATTGCCAACCGGATCTGCAAGTTGGGGATCGGGCTGCTCCAGCGCGGTGTTCATGAGGATTTCCGAAATCTGGCGCACCAAGCAAAAACCCAAGAGCTATAGCGCTCACCTTTGTACTGCAAGTTGTGCTCACATAACTATTCCTAGGTAGACCAGAGACGGCACCTGTGAAGATGTGAAACATTCAGGTATGTAACGCACATGCGAGTGCATTCCCGCAAACGTTGAATTATGCATGCCTGAAACCCTCGCCGTTCCACACTTCCGCTCTTCCACGTATGTTGAAAACTTAAGACTTGAGACATGCAAGCGAGGAAACGTGGCATTGGGCGGGCGTAGATGTGTGAAAAGCTCACACATTGAAAAGTGGCAGCCGGGAAGTTTGGGGCATGCGGGTAGTTTTGTCCCTGTGCTGCTTCAGAGATCGAAATTTCAGCTTGAACAGTCATGCTTCGGCCGTGGACAGCTTAGCTGATGCTGTACCCCGTCCCTGTTTGGGCCTTAGGATAATAAGTCGTGACACAACGCTGCCATTTCGATTTAAAAGCGCCAAAAATTGCTCGGTGAGTTTTAGCAATCGAACTATCAAACTCTGAGACTGGTAAGTCTCATTGTGCGGTCGAGTTCGTGTTACGGTAGCCTGGCTAAGTCTGGGGCATCGAGCAATACATCACTTGATAGGGGAATTGACGCCTGACAGCAACATACATACATACCTACCTACCTA